>VDFB02013570.1:33086-59157 GCA_007258455.2 Sequoia sempervirens | reverse complement strand
TTTTAGAGAGCACTTCTGTTTCTCAAGTAGTGATAAAATAATGTTGACTGGAGAGGTGCTTAAGTTTCCAGTCTGCATTTGAAACTATAGTAATTAAGTCAATACAACTCTTTTGTATGAGACAGTTCCAGACTCCTCAATACAGATACACCATATGACTTGGGCTGGGTAAGAAAAGTCTGGCTAAATTCAGCAACAATGGACTTGACCTCTCCAAATGAGATTGGCTAGATGTTGTCTGGAAGCTCACATTGTTATGGTGCTTTTTAAAAGTATAGAGGGCACATATGTTTCTCAAGTAATTATACAATAATGTGGATTTTTCATGCACTTATGTTTCAATCTCAGTATGAAATCGCTATAGTTAAGTCAATAAAATTTCTTCTATACTAGAGAGGACTGGACTCCACAAGCTGGGTACACCAAAATGACTCAGTCTAGGCAATTTTATTAATGTTCAACAGCGTCAGGCTGTATCTTCCAGGTCAGCGTATGATGATAATTCAAATCAAAATGGAGCCTTAATGACTATTTGAATTATATACACTCTCCTTCATTTGAGCCGACATGAAGAAATGAAGAAACACGTCTTTTGTGATGAGGCTGACATCATACCTCTTGGCATGATTTTCCTTGAGCACGATTTTTCTCTTATTGGTTGCGTCTCTTTGTATAATACATTCTCTCATTGGTTGCGTCCTAAGTTACCGGTTCGGGTTTGGGGATGGGTTCGGGTACGAGAACCCGGTACGTGGGTACGGGCAAAGTTTTTTTAGGGGTTTGGGTACGTATGGGTACGTGTGTATATATATATATATTAATAATTTAATATATAAATATATATATATATATATTTATAATATTTAAAATATTATAAATATATATATATATATGTATTATATATACAAAAAAAAAGAGAAATATAGAGAATTGTAAAACTAAATCATTTCATAGTATGATACAGTGATACTTGATCATTGATCAATGCCAAATGCCAAAGATAAATATTAAATGCCAATTGATAGTTGAAAAATATTCAAATAAAATTATTGAATTACAAAATGTAGTTCATGAAACATTGAAACATGATTCAATGTTCATTGTTCAAGTGCTCATCAATCATCAATAGGATTGTCAGAATCATCATGACTTGGATTTTGAGCGGTTTCAACTTCAAAATCATCATCATTTGAACCCAAAGCGGATCCAACACCATGTGATATGTCATCAATATCACCCACATCATCCATAGTGGCTCTAGCAAGATCCTGAATGGTTGCATCCAAGTCAGTAGACTCGGGTGCTACATCCCAAAGCCTCGCTGCCCCCTGCCTGTATTGAGGATCCTTACGTGACAGAAGACGCAAATTGGAATGAATATACACTAAGTCTTCAGCTCTTTTTGCAGCCAACCAGTTACACTTCACTGAGTGGATAAAGGAGTATGTACTCCAATTCTGTTCAGCGGCAGAAGAGCTTGCAACCTGGAGAGAAAACCAACAAAATTAAAAATAAAATAAAAAAATGCAAGATAAATTCAAGAATGTTAAGTGTTAAATTTTACAATACAAGTGGCAAAAAAAAAAACTTACTTGTGAGAGGATCTTGATTGCAAGAGGTTGGAGGTACATATAATCTTGACCATGGAGGTACCACCATGTAAGAGCATCCATTTTGTATTGGTCTCTAGCAACAGAAGCGGTATGATTTTTTGATTTTCCTGTGACAAACATTCCAAATTCTCTCATGACACTTGCATGCACTTCTGGATCACTGAACATTCTACTAAATGCCGTCTTATACCAATTAGCAACTTTAGAATCTCTATATGGCGGTATTCTCCCTGGGATAGAAAGTACTTCAGTGGTATAGTACCTCGGAGATAGGGCATATGCAAGGAGGTGCAATGGAGTTGTCATCTTGTTCCAACGATGAAGAACAATTGCTTCCACCCTTTTGTACAAGGTGTCTTCAGGATCATTCTCTTTTTTTTGTATTTCTATTTTTATTTTTTCCAACATTGTGTCCATGCTATCATAGACATCCTCCAAGCATGGTTCATCTGTATCAGCAAACCGAAGCATAGACATGATAGGTTCAGTGAATTCCAATACATAATTCACACGATCCCACCAATCGTCATGCAAGATCAATGCCTTGACCTTTTGGGCCCTCTCTGAATTTGATTGCTTCCATATACCCCATTGGTTGCTAATAACCATTTGACTCAATGCATCTTTCACCTTCACAAGTCGTCTCAGAACATTGTGTGAGATGCAAACCGGGTCCCGGCAACCTAAGAACATGTTAATAGTAAGTTAATAACACATTTAAAATATGTAAATAATGCAAAAAATTATTTTATTCAATTATGTAAAACATGACATAAATGATAAATGAAACTAAATAAATTAAATTTACCTTCAACAATTCCAATCTTGAAAAAGTTCTGAAAATTGCTTGTGACATATGGTGGTTTGCCACAAACATCTGGATCTCCTCAGACTCCTGGTATATTTCTTTCACCCACTCTATTTGGTTGCCAATTGCTTGCATCACCAAATTGAGGGAGTGTACGGTGCACGGTGTCCAAAAGATGTGCTCATATCTAGCCTCTACCAAAGCACCTCTAGCCCTGCAAACTTTTGCATTGTCCGTAATTACTTGGACAACATTTTCACTACCCACCATCTCTATGGAGTCAATGAGATTCCTGGAAATGAACTCTGCATGTTTCACTTCCCCTTCACAGTCAACCGCCCTCAAAAACATTGCCCCCTTGGGGGACACTACAATAACATTAATCAATGGACGGTTTTTGCAATCTTTCCATCCATCGGAAACAATAGATACACCTATTTCAACCCAAGAATCTCTAATTGGTTTTAGTTGGGCCTCTACAGATTTCTTCTCTTTTTGCAATAAGGTGGTACGCACCTTTTCATACCCAAGACTTGTGAAACCAGGAGGTGCACTATTTATTGCTGACACCATGTCCCACCAATATGGTGATCTCACCAAGTTGAATGGAAGACCATTGGCATAGAGGCAACGTGCAATTTTTTCTTCAGCAATATCTCTTGCCTCCATTTTAAATGCCTTCTCTAATGGACCTCTCTTGGGGGTGGTGGTTTCTGGTTCTTCATCTTCTTCTTCCGTAGAGGGTATAGACAAGAAGGGATGTCTAGAGGGCCTAACTATCTGATGAGTGGGTAATGTTTGTTTTTTCTTCCCGGAACTATAACTAGTTTGTTTTCCTCTTGCAATTGAATTGTCGGCATCTTCTTGTTCTTTTATAAATCCTGCTATTTGTACAGCAGAAAACCCCTTCTTATCTGGGCCCACACACATATTAATCCCTTTACCACCAGGGCCCATAAAATGAAGTTTCACTCGGTAGTAGGAGCTATTATATTGTACATTGCAAAAATTACACTTCCAAACAAACCCCCCTCCTCCAGGAATTTGTGAAATTCGTGTGGTATGTCTCCATAAAGGAGATCCTTTATCAATTTTGAACTTTTGGCTTCCATCCCCACCCACTGAACTTTGACTACTGGCCATTGTTGCAATCTCTAAAAAAAATGAAAAAAAAAAAAATATTTGAAAAACTTATTCACAAACTTGAAAAAATTCATCAAAAACTAAGAAACTTAAAAAAATTCATCAAAAGATTGAAGAATAGGGTTTAAATGCATACCTTGAACACTTAAATCTCCTTTGTAGAAGCTATTTGCCACTCCACAATCGATCTCCTTCAAATGCAATCACCTCCCTTCAAAATGCTAAGATGGAAAGAAAATATGGAGAGAGCAAAATGAGAGGTAAAAATGAAATGTTTTAGTGTTGAAAGGCCTCATATTGGGTTGTTTTAGCGTTAAGAGGCAAAATAGAAATTAAAAAATTGTTTTTTTTACTTTTGGGCCCACTTTTTAAGTGCTGGGCCGTGGGTTCTCAGTGGTTCGCCCGGGTACGCGGCTGGTACCCTCAGGTCCGCGTACCTTTGGGCAAGGTACGCGCTGGGCATGCACCCTGTGCGTACCCAGCGCGTACCCACAGGCGAACCTGTATCGGGTTCGCACTTGAACCGGGTTCAAGGCCTGTGGGTACGAACCCAGTAACATAGGTTGCGTCTCTTTGTATAATACATTCTCTTATTTCTAGCCGACTTATTATTAATAAGGTGGCGTCCCTTCATATTGTATATATATGAGTTCGCCCTCTCATTATGATCATCAAGCAAGTTCGATATCCTTTCTTTCATTAAGAGTGCGAATTCCTTAAAGAGCAGTTTGCGAATTCTTTCAAGTGCAGATTGTAATCTGTGTGATTGCATCTAGAGTTGATGCTATTCTTGGTCATTGAATTTGGCCTCATTGTACAAGAGAGTGTTGGTCTTTAATAATATATAAGAGAGATTTTGTTGTTGGGTTTTTCTCCCTCAAGAGGAGGGTTTTCCCAGGGTATCTGCTGTGTTATTGTGTTTGTTTTGAATTAATTTCTGTGCATACCATCTGATCATTAAAAACTAACATGGTATTAGAGCGGGTTTGAGAGGATCGTGATTAGATTATTCCTAATCAGCAATACCCTATTTGTTCATTTGTCTACATTAGTCAAGATGGTGAACGGTTTGAAGATTGAGGATAGACTCGAGGGAGCATCTAACTTCACATCATGGAGATTTAGGATCATGCTTACCTTGCGTGAAAATGACTTGGGTGAGTTCGTGGAGTCTAGCGTTCCTGAACCTGAGGAGGAAGAAGAGAAGTTGCAGTGGGTGAAGAAAGATATTAAAGCAATGAAGATATTGGTTGATTTCGTCAAGGATCATATTGTTCCTATTATCTCTAAGTTGAAGACAGCGAGAGACATGTTCAAAACATTGGAAGAGATGTACGAAATAAACAATACCAGCCGAGCACTTGCATTGAAGCATTAATTACATCATGTGAAGATGGCGAAAGGTGAATCAGTGATTGCATACTTTATGAGGATTTTTGATTTGAGAGATCAGCTCTCAACAATAGGGCATATGGTTGATGACAAAGACTTGACCATGCTCACTCTCAATGGTCTACCTTTGTCTTGGGAATCTTACATTCAGGGAATCAGTGCAAGAACAAAATTGCCTAAGTTTGATCGTCTAAGATTTGATTGCATTCAAGAAGAATCAAGGTTGGTGGCAAGAGGCGTTGGTCAAAGTTCAAAGAATGAAAACATTCATGTTCTCGCCTCCCATGCCTCAAGGAAGAAAGGAAAAGATGGAAGAAAAGGATTCTTCAAGAGGAACCGAGACAAGGGAAATGATGATGCACCTCCCTTCAAGAAGAAGAGAGACATGTCCAAGATTCAATGCTTTAGATGTGATAAGTTTGGGCACTTCGCTAAGCATTGCCCAACTAGACCTAAGCAACAAGTCACCGTTGCGGATGTTGATGATGCCTCTCCGCAAAAGGATTCAAGTGAATATTTGTTCTACTCGGCATTGTCAAGCAGTGTACCCACCGACACCAACACTTGGTTGATCAACAGTGGTGCTTCACGACACATCACTGGTTTTAAGGAGCACTTATCAAGTTTGGTAGAGGAGGAGTCTTTTGAACAAGTTATCATTGTAGATGATGCTAGCTACTTCGTGAAAGGAATTGGGACCTCTACACTTCATTTGGATTCCGGCATCTCACTTCAGTTGAGTAATGTTCTTTATGTTCCTGGTATCAAGCGCAATCTTATTTCTATTTTAGCCTTGGAAGATAAAGGATATCAAGTTGCCTTCTCCAAAGGCAAAGTTCTAGTGTGGATGGAGAACTCTAGCTTCAAGGATGCTCAAGTAATTGGAGTTAGACATGAAAGCCTTTACCGGGTTTGCACACGTCCACTACAAGCTTTGGTTCATGACTCTTCAAGTCTATGTGATCTTTGGCATCAAAGATTGGCTCACCTACACTTTCGAGCCTTACCTATCATGGAGAAGATGGTGACGGGCCTTCCTAAGGTCAACCAGGAGCATGAAGGTACTTGCAAAGGTTGCGCTTTGGGTAAGAATATAAAAGCCCCTTTTCATAGTAGAGAAAATAGATCTAAGTGTATTTTAGACCTTATTCATTCTGATTTATGTGGTCCTATGTCTATTCCGTCTTCGAGTGGATTCTTGTATTATGTTCTTTTTATTGATGACCACTCTAGGAAGACTTGGATTTATTTTTTGAAAACTAAAGAATCTGAGGAAGTGTTAGATAGGTTTAAGGAATTTAAAGCCTTGGTAGAAAATCTTTCTGGTAAAAGAATTAAGGTCCTCAGATCTGACAATGGTGGAGAATACACCTTTGGCAGTTTTCAGAATTTTTGTATTGATGCAGGGATTAAGAGGGAGTTCTATGTTCCCTATAATCCTCAACAAAATGGTGTTGTAGAAAGAAAGAACAGGATGATCGTGGATGCAGCGAAGGCCATGATCCATGATCAAGATTTGCAAACCTCCTTATGGGTAGAAACTTCCAGGACGGCTGCATATGTACAGAACAAAAGTCCTCATAAGGTCTTGGGGAATATGACTCCAGAAGAAGCCTTTACAGGGAAGAAGCCCGAAGTCAGTCATTTAAGGATCTTTGGATGTCCTATCTATGTTCATGTTCCAAAGGAAAAGAGAACCAAGTTGGGGCCTTTTGGCAAGAAGGCAATATTTGTGGGCTACAATGAGACATCAAAAGCCTACAAAATATACATTTCAGGACAGAAGTTGATCGAGATCAGTAGGGATGTCACATTCGAGGAAGATGTTGCATTCAGGAGATCTAGGGGCATTCATATGGAGATCGATAATGAAGAGTCTCCTTAGGATATGGAAGTTGACCATACTCCTGAGATTTAGAGGGAGACTTTGGAACCAAAGGAAGATCTTGATCCAGTTGAACCCTTGGAACCTACTAATGGGTCCACTGGCATTGAAATTGGGAGAAAGAGACCTCTATGGGCTAGGCGTAGTGCGTACTATGCAAGAGGCTGAAAGTTTTGCAGCTCCTAGAGGCACATTCAGAGAAAGTAAAAGGCCACATAAGTTCTCCAGTTATGTTCCCTTAATGAGTCAGATTATAGAATCCGAGCCTACCTGTGTTGAGGAAGCATCTAGTCATCAGGTTTGGAAAGATGCTATGGTAGAGGAGTATCAATCGATTCTTAAGAATGATGTTTGGGACATTGTTACTAGACCCGAGGGCAAGTTTGTGGTATCTTCTAAATGGCTCTTCAAGATCAAGCATGCTGCAGATGGGAGCATTGAAAAGTACAAAGCAAGATTTGTGGCTCGTGGGTTTTCTCAGAAAGAGGGAGTTGATTATGAAGAAACATTTGCTCCTGTTGCTCACTATACTTCTGTCAGAACCATCATTGCTATTGCTGCATCTAGAGGATGGAAGATTCACCAGATGGACGTGAAGACAACCTTTCTCAATGGAGTGATTGAGGAAGAAGTTTATATAGAGCAACCTGATGGATTTGAGGTTCATGGGAAGGAGTCACATGTTTGCAAGTTGAAGAAGGCCTTGTATGATCTTAAGCAGGCTCCTCGCGCTTGGTACGAAAGGATTGATTGTTACCTGTCAAGTTTGGGCTTCTTGAAGAATGATGCTGATTCAAATCTCTACTTCAAGGTAATCAATGGTGATGCATTAATATTGGTCTTATATGTTGATGATTGGATTCTTACTGGAGAAGATCACCTAATTCTTGAGTGCAAGAAGGAGTTGACTTTGGAATTTGAGATGAAGGACCTTGGGCTTATGCATTTCTTCCTTGGATTAGAAGTCTGGCAGAAACCAGATGAGATGATTCTAAGTCAAGGAAAGTACACCATTGATATACTTAAGAGATTTGGTATGATGGATTGCAAATCCATGTCTATACCTATGGAGACCAACCTACATAAATTGAAGGAGGCTGCAGCTAGTTCAGACTTGGTGGATCCTACATTGTACAGACAACTGATTGGGTCCTTGATGTATCTAGTTAACACTAGACCTGATATTTGCTATGTAGTGAGTGCACTTAGCTGATTTTATGTGTGTGATCACGAGGCGAGATACATCTTGTTGCAGCTAAACATATCTGAGATATAGCATTATTACGGTTGGATAGGTTGAGGTATTCTTAGGATGTAGACTTGGAGTTACATGGCTATACAAATTTTGATTGGTGAGTGTGTGTCCACGCGGATGGGAAGAAACACCTGGTTGTTGTTTTGGTTAGGTTATGCTATATGATTTCACGGGTGCAGCGAGGCAGTCATCTTAACGTGAATGCAGCGGCAGTATATTACGCTTGTATGGCAGAGATTTGAAATGAGTAATAACCGTAAAAGCTCCTTGTAAGTTGTTTGGACAATCAATGGAGCCTACTATCAGTCATTGTGATAATCAGAGTTGTGTGAAGCTTTCTGTCAATCCTGTGTTCTATGACAAAACCAAGCATGTTGAGATCAAGTACCACTACATTAGAGATATGGTACTGCGGAAGGCTGTACAGTTGAGGTATAATCAACACTGATGAGCAGACGGCAGATATTCTCACCAAGCCTCTCTCGAGGATAAAGTTTGTGTACTTTCGAGATAAACTTGGTATGGTGGAGAATCAACACTGGTGAGTAAGAGTCTGGTATCGGTGAGTCTTGTTTAATGAGTCCTTCTCCGTGAGAGAAGTTCGAGGTGAAATCCCTTGTTAATGCATTTCTCCTTGAGATTTGAGGTGAAAGCCCTTGTTTCCACCCTCTGAGAGAGTCATGGTGGATGTCATGTGTGTGACTCCATGACACATCTTGTACTTGTGAATGTCATGTTGAGGTGACAACATCACGCAAGTGATGAACACTTGTACACACCATAGTATGGTTGTAGCCATTATGGTTGATATCGTGTTGAGGCGATATCTAATATCACGTTGAGGTGATATTCTTCTTCTCACTAATGGTTGTAGCCATAGTGATAGACATCACGTTAAGGCGATATGTCTTGTGCAGCTGGAAGAAACATCCCTAACTGAGAGGGAGTGTTAATGTTCAACAGCGTCAGGCTGTATCTTCTAGGTCAGCGTATGATGATAATTCAAATGGAGCCTTAATGGCTATTTGAATTATATACACTCTCCTTCATTTGAGCCGACATGAAGAAATGAAGAAACACATCTTTTGTGATGAGGCCGGCATCATACCTCTTGGCGCGATTTTCCTTAAGGACGACTTTTCTCTTATTGGTTGCGTCTCTTTGTATGATACATTCTCTTATTTCTAGCCGACTTATAATTAATAAGGTGGCGTCCCTTCATATTGTATATATATGAGTTCGCCCTCTCATTATGATCATCAAGCAAGTTCGATATTCTTTCTCTCATTAAGAGTCCAAATTCCTTAAAGAGCAGTTAGCGAATTCTTTCAAGTGCAGATTGTAATCTGTGTGATTGCATCTAGAGTTGATGCTATTCTTGGTCATTGAATTTGGCCTCATTGTACAAGAGAGTGTTGTTCTTCAATAATATATAAGAGAGATTTTGTTGCTGGGTTTTTCTCCCTCAAGATGAGGGTTTTTCCAGGGTATCTGCTGTGTTATTGTGTATGTTTTGAATTAATTTCTGTGCATACAATCTGATCATTAAAAACTAACAAATTTTCCCCCAGAATGTATAAATATACCTGGCCACTCCAGACCTACAAATGAGGGCTCTATTTCTCTATTTTTTTATGAAGCCAACTCTCATGCTCAGACTTGGAGAGTCTTTGCAGTTTAATCCATTTTGCTCTTTTAGGGTTGCTTTCTGCACAGAATTTATGTATTTTGTGACTGACTTGGGCAGTCACACACTTATTTTGCCTTCTACTGGTGAAATCAATCTAATATGATTTGATGATGCAGGTTTCATTAATTGGATATTTTTTTCCCTATGTTAGAGTTGGGGTCTTATAATTATTTAGTGATATTTGGTAACTATTTCCTACTAGCTTAATGTCATGGAGCCATTATGCAATCTGACATCACAGGTACTACTCCTATAGTAGGTCGTAAATGTTTAAATTTGAAAATATAGCCCACAATCTCCAGAGGGGCTATGCTAATTCTTTCACAATTTGCCAAGGGTAAATGCTATGTTTCCTGTTTATCTGCCAAAGATAATAGAACTATATAGTGTTGATCTTGCATGTAATTTTGCTTTATTCAAGATTGAGGTGGTTGTGGCACTGACTATGTTGTATTTGTTGTAACAGAAAAAGGTGACTAGCAAGGAGTTAAATGATCTCCTGAATTCTGACAGAACAACTCCTCTAGTGGTGGATTTCTATGCAACATGGTGTGGTCCCTGTACTTTGCTTGCACAACAGTTGGAACTGGTATATGACATTGTCTTTATATCTTTTTTGCATACAAATTCAAGTAGATTGCAGAGATTCTATTCTTTTACTGAGTGAGGGGAAGGACACGTGTCAAGCATTTAGTGTAGAACTCAATAAGTCGATGAACTTTTTTCTTTGCCAAAGGTGAAAGGAGGCTCTACATGATTTTTACAAAACATGGCAAAATCTGGCCCAAGGTCATTCTTCTTATTGCTGTTCTGGTCACAAACATTTTTTCAACATAATTACCAGACCTACTTTATGTAACAACATAACCATTGATATTTACCAAGTTCATTACAAGTCTGTAATGTTCCCTTTTGGAAAATTCCTAATTTTAGGCCTGCAAAACAATAAAAATCACTAAAAACTGATATTAGTAATAAGTTTAACAAGTATCAATTTTATGGTTATATTCAAATTAATATATAAAATATTGTAATATCGAGAGCAATACATCATAGCTAAAACATTGTAATATTTAGATTTATAGTTCATAACATTGTCAATATTTGAATTCAAAATATCTTAACACCATTAATGATTATTCCAAGGCATATTCCTATAGACAATTATAATAGGAATTCACTTGAAATGTTTGCAAACTACAATCTCAAAATGGTTGTCCTTGTATTGCGAGAGCATGGGTGGATCCTTGTCCATCCATCTCAAGGTGGCGTACTTGAGAAGACCCTCAAGCCCAAGAGCACTCATTTGCCTCCTGGTCCATGAACATGGCAAGATCTCAAGTCCACTCCATCCCTCAGTCCACCTTGGAGGCGCTCCATCCTCCTTGATCAAGCCTGGGAGCACTCATTCACCTCCCAACCCATGAGCGCTCCATCTCGGGGTGGCGTGCTTGATAAGACGCATGAAGACTACCTTCCTATTGTGAGCTTTTTCACACATCGCCCCATCCAAGATGGGGACCCCCTAATTTTTGCTCCATTCTGGTCTTTTGGGTGTTGGTTTTTGTCTCTTTGTCTCTCTCTTTCTGTTGTCTCCTTTCCTGGGGTGTGCCCATTTGTGAGCTTAAACGTGAAATTTGGCCAAGTCTGTAGAATTAGGGTTTGTACTTTTCTGGTCAATCTAAAATCAAATGGAGTAAATAAATTTAAATCTGAGACTGACATTAATGTCAATATGCTTCCAGCAAGTTTCCACTGAAATTTCATCAGACTCCAATGACTTACTATTTTTAGTAAGTGTTCATTTCAAGGTGTTCCTTCAGCATTTTTGAAGTTCCAAGGGTCACACTGCATCCAGAACGTGTCAAGCTACTCTTCTGCAAATTTTGGGCTGAAACGGACAACTTACTTTTTTTTAGCAGTTTGGCTTCTGGAGCAAATTCTAGGGTTTATATGCAGAGTTCTTCAATGCATGTCTGCATTTTCTTTCTGGGTTTTTTAAAACCTACGCAACGATATAACATGCAAAATGAGATGATGACTTTCAATATTCAGCCTTCAGAGGCTATTCTTAGGGTTTGCATGTCAGGGTTTTCTTTGCATGTCTAATGATTCCTTGTGGGTTTTTCGAGAGCTTCGCGGTGGTGTGACATGCAAAGCAAGATGATTGGTTTTCAGTGATTTACTATTTTTAGCAGTTCCATTCCGGCAGCTGCCTAGTGCATCAGAATCACAAATAGGGCGAAGTGCAACAAAAATGAAGTCAAACGGAGGTCATGTGATATGCATGCAAGACAAAATAGGGTTTCCAGCTTCGAGACCCAAAAAGAGGGGTAAAAAGTCAGAATTTTTGAAAACCGTTGTATCCCACTGCGATCAACATCTTTTAGGCTATCCACTGGTAAAATTTGAAGGCGATTGGAGCACTTACTATTTATAGTAAGGTGTTCCAAAAACTGGCTAAAAATAGTAAATCAGCAGCACAGGCCAGTGCCAACGGGCAGGTCACCTGATGAGGAGCACGTCATTCGAATTTCAAGTCAAACGGAGTTGTGGAAGTCTCAGAAACGAGCAGTTACTATAAATAGTAAACCACCTTCAAAAATGTGCTATTTTTAGCAGGTCAGCTCAGGACGCCAGTGTGAATAGGCTGACAAGGTCATGAGGAGCCTATGCTCAAAATTTCAAATTGATTTGAGCTTCAGAGATGCGAGAATCAAGGGACTTACTATATATAGTAAGGTATGGAGAAGTTGGCAGAAGGAAAGAAAAAACGCCTAAGTCTGAACAATATCCACCTCCTACCTCCAAATGCGCCTTCAAGGAGAAATGAAGTTTGATGGAGATAAATTGTCTAAGTTTGAGTTTCATCCTGCAGGATCTTGAAAATGCATCCATCCTCAGCTGGAAGTCAAGAAAAATTCTAAGGACCTTGAAAATGCGCCCATCCTCAGCTGGAAGTAAAGAAAAATTCTAAGGTACCTCCATATGCGCCCAAAGAAGGATGAAGAAGCATGGAAAATATTCTAAGTAAAAGTTTCATCCTCCTGCCACCCCTAAATGCACCCTCTTCAACAAGTCAAGGTGTTAGAAATTCTAAGTGTTGAGGTCTTATCCTCCTTATACATCAAAATGCGCCCATGCTAAACAAGGAGTCCAAGGTGGTCAAAGGCATTGAAGACTTTTATCCACTTCACTATGCTAAATGTGCCCATACTCAAGCTAGTCAAAGGAGGTCAAATATGTTCAGAGTGTTTATCCTTTACCCCATGTGAAATGTGCCCAACTTAGCCTAGAAAAGACAAATTTTAAAATCCTCTTGAACAAGTGAAATGCGCCAAGCTTAGAAGGAAGTCAAAGTTGCTAAGGCGTTGAAATGTGAAATCCTTCATGTGATGAGCCCTACTGGCTCTCAACTCAAACCCCAATAATTTCTTAAGTCTTAATGTGGTTACTTAGTTTTTTAGAGAATGTTTGTAGACAGAAGAGAAGGGGCGCATCTTATAAAAGCTCACAAATTGAAAAACAGAGCTATTTTCTATAGAATGAAAATGCAGAAGGTATTATTTAACAATAACAAATAGATCACAAGTGCTAAACATACTAGAATGTCTCCAGATTATTTATTTAAAGAAATGAGCCAACTCGCCAGCCAAGAATGGTCAAATCTGACAAATATGGACGCCAAGCTTCCAGATCTGAGTTCTCCCTCCTCAAAATAGGTTACAAGTTCTTAAGAAAGGTGGACGCCATAGATGGAAGACAAATAGGAGCCAAAAGAAAGGTGTTTCAACTAGATACTTCACACGCCTCCCTAAATGGGCACATATCCCAATGCAAATAGTACGGCCAAGGTAGAAACCAATAGAACACTGAAAGCTGAAATCTGTAGAAGATGGCGTCTCTGGAGAAGAAACCATCTTTCCTTATTGCAGACAGGTAAATACTGAATGATAAAACTCTAATAGAATCATGTAGAACCTCTGAATGAAGCTCTCAACTGCATTGATTCGACTGATCTCTCACAATCTCAAAAAGTGCTCAACATCGAAGAGGAATCATTCTCCAATGGAAAATAATGCTCAAACCCTGATCATAGAGGAAGGCATAGGAAAAATATGCAAGGCAAAGTCGAAATAATCAATAATAGGGTTTCTCATTGCCAAATTGCCTTATATAAAAAAGGCACGCATTTCCAAGATGATACGCCACTTTTCATTTAAATCTTTTAAATTATAATTTAAGTCACTTTCAATAGTTTGACTTAAATAAAGTGGGCGCCCTTTTTGTTTTAAGTGATTAAAATATTAAATCACTTTTATAGAATATTTAAGTGATATAAAATGTATAAAGTCAATTTGACTTTATAAAAAGGCATTAAGGTATTAACTAACTCAAATCACTTAAAAATCCATAACTTGCTCAAAACTCCAAATATTCCCGTGCCGTCAGAAGCTGTCAACCCCTGAACTGCTACCGCCTGCTGTGAACCAATCACTGGGCTCTGAAAACGAAAACAATCAACTCCTCCAGAAAACATCACTGACCCTCTAACCAATCCAGCTAGCCCACAAGGGTCCAATAAAAGGGCTAACACATTGTTTCCAAGAACTGACTAGAGCAGGGACATCACAATCCGCCCTCCCCAAATTTGCTTGTCCACAAGCAAACTCAAAGCCGGATGCTAAAGAATACTGTCACTCTCCCACATAGCATCCTCTGCTGGTAGATCTTTCCACTTTACCAAGTATTCCCTGATAACCCGCCTCCGAAGATGACGCTCTCTGGAATCCAGAATGGCCTCAGGTATCAAAATCAATTTCCCCTCATCATCCAGGGGTGGTAAATCAATAGGAGTCACCTGTTGTCCCAACGCCTTTTTGAGGTGCGACACATGGAACACATTGTGAACCTTACTGTCCACCAGAAGATCTAACTCATAAGCCACTTCACCGACTTGTTTGACAACTCTGAAGGGTCCGTAGTATCGTGGCTTAAGTTTCTCGGCGCCCTTCTTACGAAGGGTGAACTGCATATAAGGCTAAAGCATCAAATACACCAAATGATTGATCTCAAACTTGCTCCACTCACCTCTGATCAACATATTGCTTTTGCTGATTTTGAGCTTTCTGAATATTCTCCCTGAGTGCTCTCATAATGTCGTGGTTTTCCTGCAATAGATCACCAGCACTGGGTACTCTACTATCACTCAACAATAAATCAAGAAAATTCGGAGCATCATATCCATATAACGCTCGGTAAGGTGTCATCTGAATGCTCATGTGATGAGTGGTATTGTAGCAATACTCACAAAGGTATAACCACCTCACCCATGCCTTTTGTTGCCCGGAACTGTAATTCCTCAAATATCCTTCCACCCATTTGTTGACTATCTCAGTCTGCCCATCTGTCTGTGGGTGGTGGCTAGTACTCGGAGTGAGCTCTGTCCCGCAAAGTTTGAATAACTCGTGCCAGAAGTTACTCATAAACTTGCTGCCTTTGTCACTGACTATGCTTCGAGGCAAACCGTGCAACCTGAATACCTCTCGGAAAAACAAGTCCGCCACCTGAATAGCTGTGTGTGTAGTAGTGATTGAGAAGAAATGTGCATACTTCGTCAACCGATCTACTACCACAAAAATGCTGTCCTTCCTTTGAGCTTTCGACAAGCCCGTAATGAAGTCCATCGACAAGCATTCCCACTTCCTCTCAGGAATAGGAAGCAGCTGGAGTAAACCTGCAGGGTATGTATGCTCTTGTTTGTTCTGCTGACAAACAAGACATTCCTTGATATACTAAAGAACAAAAGACTTGAGACCCTTCCAAGAGAATCTCTCCCATACCTGCCTGTAGGTCTTAAAGTTACCGGGATGTCGTGCCATAGGTGAATCATGAAATGATCTCAATACTTTGTCCCTCATCTCAGAACCTGGGACTAGTAATATCCTCCCTTTGTAAATGATAAGATCATCTACAAGTGAATATCTGTCATCTTGTACTGTCCCATCTACTATGCTAGAAGTCCATGGGTTCTTAGCATATTTTGCCACTATCATATGTCTCCAGTCCTTTGAAATCTGTGTAATGGAGCTCAAGTGAGGACGGCGAGATAATGCATCAACAACCACATTCTAAGTGCCCTTGACATAGGAGATGTCAAAATCATAGGACTGAAGTTTGCTGACCCATTTCTGTTGCCTTTCGTTCAAATCTCGCTGCCCAAGAAAATGTTTTAGACTATTATGATCGGTTTTAACATTGAATTTACTACCAACCAAGTACTGCCTGAATTTGGCCATGGCATGCATGATGGCCAACATTTCCTTATCGTAGATACTGTAGCTCCGTTTAGGACCTCTTAGCTTCTTGCTCTCGAAAGCTATAGGGTGTCGATCCTGCATGATGACCGCACCAATACCCTCACCACTGGCATCACAATGTAGCTCAAATGGTCTGGTGAAATCCGGTAAAGCCAAGACTGGACATGTAGTCATGAGAAGTTTGAACTTCTCAAAGCACGCCTGTGCGAGAGGTGTCCACACAGAGGCTCCCTTCTTAGTCAAATTAGTTAGTGGCGCGGCATGTTGCGAGAATCCACTAACAAACCGACGATAGAAGGCACATAATCCTACAAACCCCCTGAGCTGTGTCATTGTCTTAGGTGTAGGCCAATCGATGATAGCTCAAACTTTCTCTGGATCCATGTTGACTCTTGCACTGGTGATAATGTGACCCAGATATAAAAGCTCTGCCATGCCTAAAGCACACTTGGACTCCTTGGCATACAAGGACTCCCTGTCAAGTATACTCAATACCTCATCCAGGTGAACCATGTCTTCCTCCCATGATTTGCTGTAAACCAGGATGTCGTCGAAGAACACCAATACAAATTTCCTCAAGTGAGGATGGAAAACCCTGTTCATAGTAGACTGAAACGTAGCTGGAGCTTTGGTTAAACCGAATGGCATAACCAAGAAATCATAGTGTCCACAGTGACATCTGAATGCAGTTTTCTCAATATCCTCCTCTCGGACTCTGATCTGATGGTAACCTGTCCTCAAGTCAATCTTTGAGAAATAGCAAGCTCCATGAAGCTCGTCTATCAACTCATCTATCCGTGGAATAGGATACCTGTTCTTTATAGTCTTCCTGTTGAGCATCCTGTAGTCAATACACATCCTAAGTGTACCATCCTTTTTCTTCACCAAAACAACTGATGAAGCAAAGGGTGACTTACTCGGCCTAATGTGCCCCATAGCTAAAAGTTCCTTAATAGTTTTTTCAATCTCATCTTTTAGACGTTTGGGGTGCCGGTAAGGAGTGATCATAATCGGTTTCGTGCCCTCATCCAGCTCTATGATATGCTCAATACCTCTATCAGGAGGTTTGCCTGGTGGAATAGCACTGAAAACCTTGGCATGTTTGATTCGAAGTTCCAGTACATTTGGATGGTAAGAAGAAGCTTGCTGCTCCAACTGTGAAGGCATTAGCTTGCACTCAGCTGCCCAATCTACCATGTCGTGACGAATCAAACGTTCCATTCTCCGGAGTGAAATTTCTTTCACATTACTGTCCTTGATGGCTTTAAGAACATGATTTGTGCCATCAACTCTGAATTTCATCTCCATGTCATGCAAATTAAGTGTGAACTCTCCTATCGCATGAAGCCACTTCATGCCGAGAACTATATCTGTTCCTCCCATGTTCACAACATAGTAATCTGCCTTAAACTCAAAGTTATTGAGTTTCATGGGCAAGTCTGGTATCATCCTCTCACAATTGAGAGTGTATCCATCTGCAACCTTCACACGAATGCCTTCAAACTGCTAAGTTTGAATTCCCCGTTTCTCCACTAACCGTGAATCAATAAAGTTGTGGGTTGCACCTGTATCTAGAAGAGATATGACCCTTTGACCAGCTAGGATCCCACGGAGTCTGAAAGATCCCTCTCTCTGCATGCTGGACATATGAGCCTCCTGTAACTCAGTTTCTACTACAATTTCTGCCTCATTTTCTGATTCTTCTCCATCTGTATCATAGATTGGAGCTTGCTGATCAGAAAAATCAGTCAACGCTTCTCCCTCATAAAACCACTCCATGTGCCTGTTTTCCCTTTAGGTTTGAGGGGCGTTGTAATGTCCCCTTCTCAAACCTGACATTTCGACTGCTTGGCCTTTCGTTGGGAACCCGGTTAGTCGGAAGTTAAAATTAGGGTTTCCTAATTTTGAGGAGGTCATTGCTCAGAGATGGTGGATTCAATGGCGGATTCTTTCTGGGTTTTAGAGCTTCGCAGTGGTAGGTTCATCTCGGCATTCAGAGCACTTTTTGGAATTTACTATTTTTAGTAAATTCTATTTTTGGCAGTTTTCCAGATGAGTTCAGTTCGGTGGACTTCCTGCTTCAGTTTGATCAGATGTTGGCTCAGTTGGCTTCAGGACACATTCGGAGGGATGAGTTAAGTCATTTAATTAAAAAGGTCACGTTTTGAATATTATATTTTAATGTTGACTATGGGCCTAGATTAATGACTTAATGTTGTTTTAAAAGTGGGTCCTTGAGGGTGGCGCCCTCATTAAGAGATGATTTAATTATTCCCTAAGTCAAAGCAAGGGTATGAGGGGCGCATATTTCAAGAATGATATTTAATTAAAATGTCAAAACTAAGCTTTGAAGGAAAAGTACGCCCATCCTTGAGGGAAATTGGGTTTTGACCTAAAAGCAGATTTTAGGGTTTTGTGAAGTCAACGGAAGAATTATAAAAGGGAGTCTTGGTGCATCATTTCTATCTTTGGACGACTATACTGTTATGCTGCCGGATTGGCTCTGGAATCGCTT
Organism: Sequoia sempervirens; assembly: GCA_007258455.2. Lineage (NCBI taxonomy): Eukaryota > Viridiplantae > Streptophyta > Pinopsida > Cupressales > Cupressaceae > Sequoia > Sequoia sempervirens. The sequence continues at coordinate 40,536 of VDFB02013570.1, read as the reverse complement.
CGAGGAATGAAGGCCTCCTAGCTCGGGCATCGCTTCGTGTTTGCAAGACAACATCAAGTGGTGATTCTTAGTCTAGTTTGTGAGTTATTGAATATCGTGCATTGTGTTTAGCTTCTTGCATTGTTAAATCTGTTTTGGGCATTTTAGTGTTTCAGCATTTTAGCATCATTTAATACAGCAGATTGCATGTTTCACTCATATCTTGAAAAATACAAAAATAGTCTTTCTGGGTATCGTCTCATTCTCTTTGTTTGTCAAGAGCAATCATATTCTCCAGTTTTTAGATTTTATAGTGCTTGCATTATTTTTAAAAGTGAAATCGCCTTTACCAGCAAGGCCGTACCTTTTCAGTCTTCTTGGGATTCGTGCATTAAGCATTCGTTGCATATTGAGTCCGGGTTAAGTTGTTGGATTGGGCGCCATCATCATATTAGTCTTATGCATCTTAGTTTGGGCAATTTGAGTGAGTTGTGAGGGAGCTATGAGCATTTGGATCAATTCATAGGCTGCTGTTTTTAACTACAAAATACAGATTTGTGGAAAACAGAAAAACAGAATGTTAATTACAAAATTTGTAATGATTTGATATGGCTTCTTGAACTCAGCCAAGAGAGATTTTATTGTATTGTAATGATTCATATTTCCAGCTCTAACATCTTGACAGGCGTATGATATTAAATTGTAAACTGTCCAGTAGTACTGGCAGTCATTCTTCAGCTTGTTGATTTGAATTTGTATTGCTCAATTTCATTTGAAGTTTGTAATAGATAGATCTCCGCCCTATGGTCGCTACTTACCCACACTGGGTCAGCAAGCACATTCTGGGTGTTGAGTGTTTCAACTCTCAGTAGTTTCTTTCAAGCATTGCTTTTAGTTTTCACTCCGTCATATGGTCGCCCCTCACTCCGCATTGGATTGGGTAGCACATACTTGACGTTGAGTTCCTTTCTGCATCTAGAATAGAAGATCCTCTGACCAATGCTCGCCATCATCGGCGCCATTCTGGTTAGAGTTGCTTTCTTGCACGTTTTGGTTTTCTCCGCTAACCTTAACGGGTGCACTGCTTTGTAATCTGTTAATTAAAAACGAAAAAATTTGGCTGAATATTTCAGCAGTACGATTAAAGTCATAATGGACTTGCAGTAAAACAAAGTTTCCTTCTACGAAGATCATTCATAGTTTCACGATCTAAAGGGGCTGCAAATTTTTTCTTTTGATCTGCATTATCAGCCTTCTTTGGATCAGATTTGTTCTCTGTGTAGGAGGTAGATGGTTTCGAGCCAAAAGACTTATGAGGTGTAGTGAGCTCCATACTGCGAGCCTTCCTCATGGCCTCCTGTAAAGTAGGTGGATCAAATGTTTTTATCCAACCTTTCACGGGCTCGAAAAGATCCTCAATGAACAATATGATCAGCCGTCTTTCTTGAGATTCCTGTCACCATCACGGATAGTCTTTGGAACTCTCCAATGTACGATTCCAAGCTACCCAACTATTTCAGTTGTGCCAGATCTCTGAAGAATAGTTCTGGATCACGCTTGTCAAACCTCTCTACCAATCTATCAGTGAACTCCTGGTATGAGGTAATCCGGTCATGGTGAAGAGTAGTCATGCCATGAATCCACCAGTCATGAGCCACGCCATCAAGGTGAAGTGCTGCAAATCGAATGGCATCCTCCTCAGGCATGGGACGTAATGTCAAGAATGTGTCCAGCTTATGACTCAACGTGCTGTAACTCTACCACTGCCATAAAGTTCCAAGGTAAGCTTATTGGTAGCCTGTCTAAGATCATTCTGTTTGTTTCTAGGCCTCCTGTCATTCCTGCTTCTGGTGTGTTCTCTCTTCTGGCTCATGAACCTATTGAAGTTAAGGTGCTCCTTAACTCTCGGTGGCAATGCATCCCATTCATCATGCATAACCATGATGTTATCTGCAAAGTTTATTTCACCACCCTGTTCAACCTCATCCTCTTCAACAACATCGTTTCTAGTAAAGATAGGACAAGTAGCTCTCTCAAAGGTGTGAGCTGGAACAATGTTTCTATGGGGTTCGCCATGAACACTGCCTTCTCGATCACGATCCTGGTTCTGTCTCCTATGAAGTGTCAAATTTTGAACACTTGTGCTCAGTTGCTGGAGGATATTCGCCACCTGTTCTTGGCCTGCCACCATGCCCCTGAGTACATCTCTAGCTTCTTTGTCCTCTTCATCAAGATGATTCCTGCGAAAACTTTCAGCTTCCTTGTCAGCCATGTTATCAAAGCCTATTTCTTCTTCCTATTCGTCGAACGGAAATGCTGGAAAAGGTTCAAAAGTATTTCTCTGCAAACCTGTACCCCTGCGTGAGTAGTACTTGTCAAACCTATTCTGATGAGGCCGCATAAAGACTGCTAACCTTGCAGGCTGGCAGGATCAGAGCTCTGATACCACTTTGATGAGCCCTGCTGGCTCTCAACTCAAACCCCAATAATTTCTTAAGTCTTAATGTGTTTTACTTAGTTTTTTAGAGAATGTTTGTAGACAGAAGAGAAGGGGCGCATCATATAAAAGCTCACAAATTGAGAAACAGAGCTATTTTCTACAAAATGAAAATGCAGAAGGTATTATTTAACAATAACAAATAGATCACAAGTGCTAAACATACCAGAATGTCTCCAAATTATTTATTTAAAGAAATGAGCCAACTCGCCAGCCAAGAATGGTCAAATCTGACAAATATGGACGCCAAGCTTCCAAATCTGAGTTCTCCCTCCTCAAATAGGTTACAAGTTCTTAAGAAAGGTGGACGCCATAGATGGAAGACAAATAGGAGCCAAAAGAAAGGCGTTTCAACTAGATACTTCACACGCCTCCCTAAATGGGCACATTTCCTAATACAAATAGTACGGCCAAGGTAGAAACCAATAGAACACTCTGAAAGCTGAAATCTGTAGAAGATGGCATCTCTGGAGAAGAAACCCTCTTTCCTTATCGTAGACAGGTAAATACTAAATGATAAAACTCTAATAGAATCATGTAGAACCTCTGAATGAAGCTCTCAACTGCACTGATTCGACTGATCTCTCACAATCTCAAAAGTGCTCAACATCGAAGAGGAATTGTTCTCCAATGGAAAATAATGCTCAAACCCTGATCACAGAGGAAGGCACAGGAAAAATATCTAAGGTAAAGTCGAATAATCAATAATAGGGTTTCTCATTGCCAAATTGCCTTATATCAAAAAGGCACGCATTTCCAAGATGATACGCCACTTTTCATTTAAATCTTTTAAATTATAATTTAAGTCACTTTCAATAGTTTGACTTAAATAAAGTGGGCGCCCTTTTATATTTTAAGTGATTAAAATATTAAATCACCTTTATAGAATATTTAAGTGATATAAAATGTATAAAGTCAATTTGACTTTATAAAAAGGCATTAAGTTAATTAATTAACTCAAATCACTTAAAAATCCATAACTTGCTCAAAACTCCAAATATTCCCGTGCCGTCAGAAGTTGTCAACCCTTGAACTGCTACCGCCTGCTGTGAACCAATCACTGGGCTTTGAAAATGAAAACGATCAACTCCTCCAGAAAACATCACTGACCCTCTAACCAATCCAGTTAGCCCACAAGGGTCCAATAAAAGGGCCAACACACTGTTCCTGAGAATTGACTAGAGCGGGGACATCACACTTCACCTCATGCTAAATACGCCATGCAAGATGAAGACAAGGTGAGGTAAAATGAAATAAAATGACTAAGGCGTGGCTAATATCCTCTTCTAAGTATGGAGTGCGCCCAAGGTGATGATAAGATATGGCATAGGCGTTGAAATAAGGTATTCCCCATGATGTACTACACGCGCCAAGGCCCAAGGTGGTGAAAATATTGCTAAGGCGTTGAAATAAAATATCCTCCTCAAGGTAGGAAATGCGCCCAAAGAAGTAAGTGAGGTGATGTGAACAAAAATATGACTAAGGCGTTAATGTGAAATCCTCCACCCCATGCCAAATACAAAATGATTAAAATTGAAGATGAATGAAAGATTTCTAAGGTAAAATTCAAAATGTGCCTATGATAGTCATTTTAATTTAAAAATTTGATCGACACTTGAATTATGAAATTTTCCTAAGGAATTTAAAATTTTTTCCAAGGCAAATTGAATAAAATGTGTTTTCAAGGTAAAATGCTCCAGACGATGAATTTGAAAGGGATTGCCTAGATGATTTTGATCAAATTCTTCGTGAGATGAATTTTCCAGAGTCAAGGATGAATAAAAAGTTTAAATGACAGAGCTTTAGCTGGTGAATTAAATTTCTTAAAGAGTGAATTTGAAGTGGATATTTTCAAAAGTGAAATAAAAATGCTAAGTACGCCAGTCAAGATAAATCTTTGAAATTCTAGAAGGTCAAGATTCTGGACGTCAGGTGACAAGTGTTGAAATTGCCAGAGGAGGGAAATTCAAATTCTTGCTTGTTGTACCCCAAAATTAAAATTTTTGTTACACTTAGACATTTTGAAGAAATGAGTAAAAGTCTTGTTAAATCAGTAAAAAGGTCAAAATTTGGGTGTGCGCGTCTTGCATATGAGGGTTAAAACACAAAATTTTTCAATTACGATGATAAGGTCTGCTAAGAACAACTTAGCCTACAAAGGCAAATCTCAGTTTTCATCCCTAAAATTTGGAAAAGCTGCTATTTTAGAAATTTTCTAAAAATTATTAGCGTTTTTGGGTTTTTGGGTTTCTTTTGAAATGGATATTGTAAAATTTTCTAAAAATGAAAGTTGGTCCGATGGGGTCCAAACTGATTTTGATTGGCTCAAAATCGTCCATATCTATTTTAGAGGTGGGTTGGGATTCTTAAAGATCGGTTTGCCCTCTTGGGTCTATTACCGCTTTTGAAGCATGTCTGGGCTCAGGGTCATCAATGGAGGTCAGCCGGCTGCTAGGCGTTAGTTTCAACTTTCAAATTTTCGGCAGAAGTCAAGATGATGAACATGCACGAAGAACAAGAAAGAAAATTGGAAATTCATGAAAATTTTTCTAACACTGCTGAGTTTGGGCGCCCCTGTTGAAGAAAGGCGCCCACCTTTTTGGGGCATCATATGATAAAATTAGGGTTTCAAGCCTCCAGTCAAAGTTGTTCAATTCTCTGTCAGCTCCACAACGAATTCAGCGGTGCAGTTATCAGATCATTCAGTCATCCGGGATTTGACGATGAACAGGAGGGATTCACACGGAAAACAGAGAAGGAAAGTTGAAAATATCAAAATTTGACTAAGTCTGCATGAAGTGGGCGCCCCTGGTGAAGAAGGGCGCCCAAGTTTTCAAGGGGTTTGTCAGATGAATTCGTAGACGAGGCTCTAACGTAATCTCTTCCCAGTTGATCCAGCTTTCCAGCGAGATATCCAGCACGCCAATCGGAGTTCGCAGTCACCAGATACGAGGAGCTGAAAGTAGGGTCTGACAAAGGCTGAGAACCAAGATTTAGAAGCAGACAGTAAAAAATGAAAAAAATCTAAGTCTGGGTGAAGTGGGCGCCCCTAGTCAAGAAGGTTGCTCAAACTTTTGAGGCCCTAAAATCCACTTTTTGGCAAAAATCTTTCCAAAAGACCCCTTCTCATTCCTCGATAGCTCCGTGATGAGCTTAACTGGTAGTCGATCCGACACCTGAAACTCTAGATTCGATGGGATCGTCTGTAAGGGAGGAGTTTTATGAAGAAATTGAAGATCAAAAAAATGGCTAACACTGTGAAAGTTCGGAGCCCCTCGAAGGAAAAGGCTCCCATGAATTCGAAGGTCGAAATCAAGTTTTTAGCCGGAGGTGTCTCCAGAACATATTTCTCAGAATCAGTCAAGCTTCGCTGTGAAACCTTCAGCTCGCCTGTCGGGTCAATCTGTCAACGGGAAATCAGACGAGAAGTAGCATGTCAAAATGGAGAAAAATTGAAAATATCAAAAAATAAACTAACACTGGAAGAAGTGGGCGCCCCTGGTGAAGAAGGGCGCCCAATTGTTCATGCCTTAGAGAAATTTTTGAGATTTTCAAAAGGTTTCAAAATTGCAAAAGGAAGATGGCGTCCAAGTTCAAGGAAGTTGAGTTTTAGGGTTTTGGAAATAAAAGCAAAGAAAGCAAAACCTAATCCAAAGCCCTAAAGTCTATTTAACATCATTCTTTCATGTATTTTTCATTATTTTTGCAGGTAGCCTTTAGAGGAGAAAGTTGGAGCAGCAAGTTTGAAGAATTTTTGTGATTCAAGAATCCATTTTTGCTGGTTTTACATCAGAATTTTCAGACCAGCAAGCATAAACCCTTGCTTTTTCAAGCTTTTTGTTCCAGAAGGTCGAATTTTTCAAGCAGAAGGCCAAGGCTTTTCTTTCTTCTGTCATCTGGGTCTTTTTGCCTTAATCTTCTGAAGAAATTTTCAAGAACTTCATCAAGTTGCAGCAAGTGCTTTTATTTTGCATGTCAGTGAAAACCTCAGTGATTCAAATTTCAATCATCTGGGTCCTTTTCAATCAGTGTTCTGAAGAAAACCCATATCACAGCTTTTTTCAAGAAAATTTCAAAACCTAGGGTTGGCTGCTTTTTTGATCAAACGTCAGGGTTTTGCAAAACTAATCAACTGGGTCCATTTCTAATCTTGTTTTGAACAAAACCCAGGTGCCAGCTTTTTGGGAAAAATTTAAGAGAAATTAGGGTTGCTGCTTTTTTAGGCAAAATTCAAAATTTTCAAAAACGGACGATCTGGGTTGTCTTGCATCGAAATTCTGAGCAAAACCCATATCTCAGAAATTTTTTTCAAAATTTGTTCGTGGGAGCACAAAAATCAGCATTCTAAAAATAGAAATTGCTCAAAACTTGTTAGAACCTAGGCGAGTTTACAGTCATTCTTCGAGTTTTCTGAAATGGAGTACACTTCCAATGCTTTCAAGACAAAATCAGCTCTCTTTCACAATTACATCAAAACAGCTGAGATAGACTTGCATCATATCAAGCCGGTGTTCGATTTGCATGCCTTGGAGAGAGCAGGCAACACTTCAATCAAGAACCTAGGACATTCCGGACTCCTCGCAGCAGTGTCAATTCCTATATCAGTTCAGAGCCTTGAGTTCGTAATCGCTTTCATTAAGCATTACAACCCGGCTACTAGGGAGATCCAGTCAGCAGATGGTAGATTGATTTGCAGTATAAAGCCTGATGTGATCGAAAAGTGTTTTTCCATTCCCCCATGGCCTGAAAGCGTTACTCTCTCAAAGGGTGAATGCGAAAGGATATGGAATATGCATAAAGATAAATATAGCAAGAAGATTGCACAGAGATGGATGAAAGAAAAACATAAGACCTTGCCAAAGAACGTTGGGCGAGGGGAGTTCAAGGACGAGGTTGCCATCATCATCACTTTGCTCAATAGGGTTACTGGCTCAAAAGATGCCACCAAGTTTCAACCTTGGATGTTTTATGCCA
>VDFB02013570.1:0-32986 GCA_007258455.2 Sequoia sempervirens | reverse complement strand
TGTTAGCCATTTTTTTGATCTTCAATTTCTTCATAAAACTCCTCCCTTACAGACGATCCCATCGAATCTAGAGTTTCAGGTGTCGGATCGACTACCAGTTAAGCTCATCACGGAGCTATCGAGGAATGAGAAGGGGTCTTTTGGAAAGATTTTTGCCAAAAAGTGGATTTTAGGGCCTCAAAAGTTTGAGCAACCTTCTTGACTAGGGGCGCCCACTTCACCCAGACTTAGATTTTTTTCATTTTTTACTGTCTGCTTCTAAATCTTGGTTCTCAGCCTTTGTCAGACCCTACTTTCAGCTCCTCGTATCTGGTGACTGCGAACTCCGATTGGCGTGCTGGATATCTCGCTGGAAAGCTGGATCAACTGGGAAGAGATTACGTTAGAGCCTCGTCTACGAATTCATCTGACAAACCCCTTGAAAACTTGGGCGCCCTTCTTCACCAGGGGCGCCCACTTCATGCAGACTTAGTCAAATTTTGATATTTTCAACTTTCCTTCTCTGTTTTCCGTGTGAATCCCTCCTGTTCATCGTCAAATCCCGGATGACTGAATGATCTGATAACTGCACCGCTGAATTCGTTGTGGAGCTGACAGAGAATTGAACAACTTTGACTGGAGGCTTGAAACCCTAATTTTATCATATGATGCCCCAAAAAGGTGGGCGCCTTTCTTCAACAGGGGCGCCCAAACTCAGCAGTGTTAGAAAAATTTTCATGAATTTCCAATTTTCTTTCTTGTTCTTCGTGCATGTTCATCATCTTGACTTCTGCCGAAAATTTGAAAGTTGAAACTAACGCCTAGCAGCCGGCTGACCTCCATTGATGACCTGGAGCTCGGATATGCCACGAAAAGCGGGGAATAGACTGATGGGGCAAAAGCTGATCTTTTAAGATTCCTAGCGCACCGACTGATATGGGCGTATTTTGAGCCAATCAAAATGGGTTTGGACCCTACTCGGACCAACTTTCTATTTTGAAAATTTTGCCAATATCCATTTTAGAAAGAAACCCAAAAACCGAGAAAGCGTTACTAATTTTTAGAAAATTTCTAAAATAGCGGAGTTTTTCCTAAATTTTAGGGATGAAAAACTGAGAGCTGGGTTTTGTTGATCAAGTTGCTCTTAACAGACCCAGATCATCAGATTTTGACAATTGTGTGTTTTAACCCCTCATGCAAGACTTGCACACCCAAATTTTGACCTTTTTGACTGATTTAACAAGACTTTTACTCATTTCTTCAAAATGTCTAAGTGTAACAAAAATTTTAATTTTGGGGTACAACAAGCAAGAATTTGAATTTCCCTCCTCGGCAATTTCAACACTTGTCTGGCGTCCAGTCTTGACCTTCTAGAATTTCAAAGATTTATCTTGACTGGCGTACTTAGCATTTTTATTTCACTTTTGAAAATATCCACTTCAAATTCACTCTTTAAGAAATTTAATTCACCAGCTAAAGCTCTGTCATTTAAATTTTTTATTCATCCTTGACTCTGGAAAATTCATCTCACGAAGAATTTGATCAAAATCATCTAGGCAATCCCTTTCAAATTCATCGTCTGGAGCATTTTACCTTGAAAACACATTTTATTCAATTTGCCTTAGAAAAAATTTTAAATTCCTTAGGAAAATTTCATAATTCAAGTGTCGATCAAATTTTTAAATTAAAATGACTATCATAGGCACATTTTGAATTTTTACCTTAGAAATCTTTTCATTCATCTTCAATTTTAATCATTTTGTATTTGGCATGGGGTGGAGGATTTCACATTAACGCCTTAGTCATATTTTTGTTCACATCCTCACTTACTTCTTTGGGCGCATTTCCTACCTTGAGGAGGATATTTTATTTCAACGCCTTAGCAATATTTTCACCACCTTGGGCCTTGGCGCATGTAGTACATCATGGGGAATACCTTATTTCAACGCCTATGCCATATCTTATCATCACCTTGGGCGCACTCCATACTTAGAAGAGGATATTAGCCACGCCTTAGTCATTTTATTTCATTTTACCTCACCTTTTCTTCATCTTGCATGGCGTATTTAGCATGAGGTGAAGTGTGATGTCCCAGCTCTAGTCAATTCGGGAGCGATTGTGTTGGCCCTTTTATTGGACCCTTGTGGGCCTGGATTGGTTAGAGGGTCAGTGTTTTCTGGAGAGTTGATCGTTTCATTTTCAAGCTCAGTGATTGGTTCACAGCAGGCGTTAGTAGTTCAGGGGTTGACAGCTTCTGACGACACGGGAATATTTGGAGTTTTGAGCAAGTTATGGAATTTTAAGTGATTTGAGTTAATTAATTAACTTAATGCCTTTTTATAAAGTCAAATTGACTTTATACATTTTATATCACTTAAATATTCTATAAAAGTGATTTAATATTTTAATCACTTAAAACAAAAAGGGCGCCCACTTTATTTAAGTCAAACTATTGAAAGTGACTTAAATTATAATTTAAAAGATTTAAATGAAAAGTAGCGTATCAACTTGGAAATGCGTGCCTTTTTTATATAAGGCAATTTGGCAATGAGAAACCCTATTATTGATTATTCGACTTTGCCTTGGATATTTTTCCTATGCCTTCCTCTGTGATCAGGGTTTGAGCATTATTTTCCATTAGAGAATGATTCCTCTTCGATGTTGAGCACTTTTGAGATTGTGAGAGATCAGTCGAATCAGTGCAGTTGAGAGCTTCATTCAGAGGTTCTACATGATTTTATCAGAGTTTTATCATTTAGTATTTACCTGTCTACGATAAGGAAAGAGGGTTTCTTCTCCAGAGACACCATCTTCTACAGATTTCAGCTTTCAGAGTGTTCTATTGGTTTCTACCTTGGTCGTACTATTTGCATTGGGAAATGTGCCCATTTAGGGAGGCGTGTGAAGTATCTAGTTGAAACGCCTTTCTTTTGGCTCCTATTTGTCTTCCATCTATGGCGTCCACCTTTCTTAAGAACTTGTAACCTGTTTTGAGGAGGGAGAACTCAGATCTGGAAGCTTGGCGTCCATATTTGTCAAATTTGACCATTCTTGGCTGGCGAGTTGGCTCATTTCTTTAAATAAATAATCTACAGACATTCTGGTATGTTTAGCACTTGTGATCTATTTGTTATTGTTAAATAATACCTTCTGCATTTTCATTCTATAGAAAATAGCTCTGTTTCTCAATTTGTGAGCTTTTATATGATGCGCCCCTTCTCTTCTGTCTACAAACATTCTCTAAAAAACTAAGTAAAACACATTAAGACTTAAGAAATTATTGGGGTTTGAGTTGAGAGCCAGCAGGGCTCATCACAGTGGTATCAGAGCTCTAATCCTACCAGCCTGCAGGATTAGCAGTCTTTATGCGGCCTCATCAAAATAGGTTTGATAGGTACTACTCACGCAGGGGTACAGGTTTGCAGAGAAATACTTTTGAACCTTTTCCAGCATTTCCGTTCGACGAACAGGAAGAAGAAATAGGCTTTGATAACATGGCTGACAAGGAAGCTGAAAGTTCTCGCAGGAATCATCTTGATGAAGAGGACAGAGAAGCTAGAGATGTACTCAGGGGCATGGTGGCAGGCCAAGAACAGGTGGCAAATATCCTCCAGCAGCTGAGCACAAGTGTTCAGAATTTGACACTTCATAGGGGACAGAACCAAGATCGTGATCGAGAAGTCAGTGTTCATGGCGAACCCCATAGAAACATTGTTCCAGATCGCACCTTTGAGAGAGCTACTTGTCCTATCTTTACTAGAAACGATGTTGTCGAAGAGGATGAGGTTGAACAGGGTGGTGAAATAAACTTTGCAGATAACATCATGGTTATGCATGATGAATGGGATGCATTGCCACCGAGAGTTAAGGAGCACCTTAACTTCAATAGGTTCATGAGCCTGAAGAGAGAACACCCCAGAAGCAGGAATGACAGGAGGCCTAGAAACAAACAGAATGATCTTAGACAGGCTACCAATAAGCTTACCTTGGCAAACTTTGATGGCAGTGGTAGAGTTACAGCACGTACCTGAGTCAATAAGCTGGACACATTCTTAACATTACGTCCCATGCCTAAGGAGGATGCCATTCGATTTGCAGCACTTCACCTTGATGGTGTGGCTCATGACTGGTGGATTCATGGCATGACTACTCTTCACCATGACCGGATTACCTCATACCAGGAGTTCACTGATAGATTGGTAGAGAGGTTTGACAAGCGTGATCCAGAACTATTCTTCAGAGATCTGGCACAACTGAAATAGTTGGGTAGCTTGGAATCGTACATTGGAGAGTTCCAAAGACTATCCGTGATGGTGACAGGAATCTCAAAAAGACGGCTGATCATATTGTTCATTGAGGATCTTTTTGAGCCCGTGAAAGGTTGGATAAAAACATTTGATCCACCTACTTTACAGGAGGCCATGAGGAAGGCTCGCAGTATGGAGCTCACTACACCTCATAAGTCTTTTGGCTCGAAACCATCTACCTCCTACACAGAGAACAAATCTGATCCAAAGAAGGCTGATAATGCAGATCAAAAGAAAAAATTTGCAGCCCCTTTAGATCGTGAAACTATGAATGATCTTCGTAGAAGGAAACTTTGTTTTTACTGCAAGGGTCCATATGACTTTAATCATGACTGCCCCCTCAAACCTAAAGGGAAAAGCAGGCACATGGAGTGGTTTTATGAGGGAGAAGCGTTGACTGATTTTTCTGATCAGCAAGCTCCAATCTATGATACAGATGGAGAAGAGTCAAAAAATGAAGTAGAAATTGTAGTAGAAACAGAATTACAGGAGGCATATGTCCAGCATGCAGAGAGAGGGATCTTTCAAACTCCGAGGGATCCTTGCTGGTCAAAGGATCATATCTCTTCTAGATACTGGTGCAACCCACAACTTTATTGATTCACGATTAGTGGAAAAACGGGGAATTCAAACTCAGCAGTTTGAAGGCATTCGTGTTAAGGTTGCAGATGGATACACTCTCAATTGTGGAGGATGATACCAAACTTGCCCATGAAACTCAATAACTTTGAGTTTAAGGCAGATTACTATGTAGTGAACATGGGAGGAACAGATATAGTTCTCGGCATGAAATGGCTCCATGCAATAGGAGAGTTCACACTTAATTTGCATGACATGGAGATGAAATTCAGAGTTGATGGCACAAATCATGTTCTTAAAGCCATCAAGGACAGTAATGTGAAAGAAATTTCACTCCGGAGAATGGAACGTTTGATTCGTCACGACATGGTAGATTGGGCAGCTGAGTGCAAGCTAATGCCTTCACAGTTGGAGCAGCAAGCTTCTTCTTACCATCCAAATGTACAGGAACTTCGAATCAAACATGCCAAGGTTTTCAGTGCTATTCTACCAGGCAGACCTCCTGATAGAGGTATTGAGCATATCATAGAGCTGGACGAGGGCACGAAACCGATTATGATCACTCCTTACCGGCACCCCAAACGTCTAAAATATGAGATTGAAAAAACTATTAAGGAACTTTTAGCTATGGGGCACATTAAGCCGAGTAAGTCACCCTTTGCTTCATCAGTTGTCTTGGTGAAGAAAAAGGATGGTACACTTAGGATGTGTATTGACTACACGATGCTCAACAAGAAGACTATAAAGAACAGGTATCCTATTCCACAGATAGATGAGTTGATAGACGAGCTTCATGGAGCTTGCTATTTCTCAAAGATTGACTTGAGGACAGGTTACCATCAGATCAGAGTCCGAGAGGAGGATATTGAGAAAACTGCATTCAGATGTCACTGTGGACACTATGATTTCTTGGTTATGCCATTCGGTTTAACCAAAGCTCCAGCTACGTTTCAGTCTACTATGAACAGGGTTTTCCATCCTCACTTGAGGAAATTTGTATTGGTGTTCTTCGACGACATCCTGGTTTACAGCAAATCATGGGAGGAAGACATGGTTCACCTGGATGAGGTATTGAGTATACTTGACAGGGAGTCCTTGTATGCCAAGGAGTCCAAGTGTGCTTTAGGCATGGCAGAGCTTTTATATCTGGGTCACATTATCACCAGTGCAAGAGTCAACATGGATCCAGAGAAAGTTTGAGCTATCATCGATTGGCCTACACCTAAGACAATGACACAGCTCAGGGGGTTTGTAGGATTATGTGCCTTCTATCGTCGGTTTGTTAGTGGATTCTCGCAACATGCCGCGCCACTAACTAATTTGACTAAGAAGGGAGCCTCTGTGTGGACACCTCTCGCACAGGCGTGCTTTGAGAAGTTCAAACTTCTCATGACTACATGTCCAGTCTTGGCTTTACCGGATTTCACCAGACCATTTGAGCTACATTGTGATGCCAGTGGTGAGGGTATTGGTGCGGTCATCATGCAGGATCGACACCCTATAGCTTTCGAGAGCAAGAAGCTAAGAGGTCCTAAACGGAGCTACAGTATCTACGATAAGGAAATGTTGGCCATCATGCATGCCATGGCCAAATTCAGGCAGTACTTGGTTGGTAGTAAATTCAATGTTAAAACCGATCATAATAGTCTAAAACATTTTCTTGGGCAGCGAGATTTGAACGAAAGGCAACAGAAATGGGTCAGCAAACTTCAGTCCTATGATTTTGACATCTCCTATGTCAAGGGCACTTAGAATGTGGTTGTTGATGCATTATCTCGCCGTCCTCACTTGAGCTCCATTACACAGATTTCAAAGGACTGGAGACATATGATAGTGGCAAAATATGCTAAGAACCCATGGACTTCTAGCATAGTAGATGGGACAGTACAAGATGACAGATATTCACTTGTAGATGATCTTATCATTTACAAAGGGAGGATATTACTAGTCCCAGGTTCTGAGATGAGGGACAAAGTATTGAGATCATTTCATGATTCACCTATGGCACGACATCCCGGTAACTTTAAGACCTACAGGCAGGTATGGGAGAGATTCTCTTGGAAGGGTCTCAAGTCTTTTGTTCTTTAGTATATCAAGGAATGTCTTGTTTGTCAGCAGAACAAACAAGAGCATACATACCCTGCAGGTTTACTCCAGCTGCTTCCTATTCCTGAGAGGAAGTGGGAATGCTTGTCGATGGACTTCATTACGGGCTTGTCGAAAGCTCAAAGGAAGGACAGCATTTTTGTGGTAGTAGATCGGTTGACGAAGTATGCACATTTCTTCTCAATCACTACTACACACACAGCTATTCAGGTGGCGGACTTGTTTTTCCGAGAGGTATTCAGGTTGCACGGTTTGCCTCGAAGCATAGTCAGTGACAAAGGCAGCAAGTTTATGAGTAACTTCTGGCACGAGTTATTCAAACTTTGCGGGACAGAGCTCACTCCGAGTACTAGCCACCACCCACAGACAGATGGGCAGACTGAGATAGTCAACAAATGGGTGGAAGGATATTTGAGGAATTACAGTTCCGGGCAACAAAAGGCATGGGTGAGGTGGTTATACCTTTGTGAGTATTGCTACAATACCACTCATCACATGAGCATTCAGATGACACCTTACCGAGCGTTATATGGATATGATGCTCCGAATTTTCTTGATTTATTGTTGAGTGATAGTAGAGTACCCAGTGCTGGTGATCTATTGCAGGAAAACCACGACATTATGAGAGCACTCAGGGAGAATATTCAGAAAGCTCAAAATCAGCAAAAGCAATATGTTGATCAGAGGTGAGTGGAGCAAGTTTGAGATCAATCATTTGGTGTATTTGATGCTTTAGCCTTATATGCAGTTCACCCTTCGTAAGAAGGGCGCCGAGAAACTTAAGCCACGATACTACGGACCCTTCAGAGTTGTCAAACAAGTCGGTGAAGTGGCTTATGAGTTAGATCTTCTGGTGGACAGTAAGGTTCACAATGTGTTCCATGTGTCGCACCTCAAAAAGGCGTTGGGACAACAGGTGACTCCTATTGATTTACCACCCCTGGATGATGAGGGGAAATTGATTTTGATACCTGAGGCCATTCTGGATTCCAGAGAGCGTCATCTTCGGAGGCGGGTTATCAGGGAATACTTGGTAAAGTGGAAAGATCTACCAGCAGAGGATGCTATGTGGGAGAGTGACAGTATTCTTTAGCATCCGGCTTTGAGTTTGCTTGTGGACAAGCAAATTTGGGGAGGGCGGATTGTGATGTCCCTGCTCTAGTCAGTTCTTGGAAACAATGTGTTAGCCCTTTTATTGGACCCTTGTGGGCTAGCTGGATTGGTTAGAGGGTCAGTGATGTTTTCTGGAGGAGTTGATTGTTTTCGTTTTCAGAGCCCAGTGATTGGTTCACAGCAGGCGGTAGCAGTTCAGGGGTTGACAGCTTCTGACGGCACGGGAATATTTGGAGTTTTGAGCAAGTTATGGATTTTTAAGTGATTTGAGTTAGTTAATACCTTAATGCCTTTTTATAAAGTCAAATTGACTTTATACATTTTATATCACTTAAATATTCTATAAAAGTGATTTAATATTTTAATCACTTAAAACAAAAAGGGCGCCCACTTTATTTAAGTCAAACTATTGAAAGTGACTTAAATTATAATTTAAAAGATTTAAATGAAAAGTGGCGTATCATCTTGGAAATGCGTGCCTTTTTTATATAAGGCAATTTGGCAATGAGAAACCCTATTATTGATTATTTCGACTTTGCCTTGCATATTTTTCCTATGCCTTCCTCTATGATCAGGGTTTGAGCATTATTTTCCATTGGAGAATGATTCCTCTTCGATGTTGAGCACTTTTTGAGATTGTGAGAGATCAGTCGAATCAATGCAGTTGAGAGCTTCATTCAGAGGTTCTACATGATTCTATTAGAGTTTTATCATTCAGTATTTACCTGTCTGCAATAAGGAAAGATGGTTTCTTCTCCAGAGACGCCATCTTCTACAGATTTCAGCTTTCAGTGTTCTATTGGTTTCTACCTTGGCCGTACTATTTGCATTGGGATATGTGCCCATTTAGGGAGGCGTGTGAAGTATCTAGTTGAAACACCTTTCTTTTGGCTCCTATTTGTCTTCCATCTATGGCGTCCACCTTTCTTAAGAACTTGTAACCTATTTTGAGGAGGGAGAACTCAGATCTGGAAGCTTGGCGTCCATATTTGTCAGATTTGACCATTCTTGGCTGGCGAGTTGGCTCATTTCTTTAAATAAATAATCTGGAGACATTCTAGTATGTTTAGCACTTGTGATCTATTTGTTATTGTTAAATAATACCTTCTGCATTTTCATTCTATAGAAAATAGCTCTGTTTTTCAATTTGTGAGCTTTTATAAGATGCGCCCCTTCTCTTCTGTCTACAAACATTCTCTAAAAAACTAAGTAACCACATTAAGACTTAAGAAATTATTGGGGTTTGAGTTGAGAGCCAGTAGGGCTCATCACATGAAGGATTTCACATTTCAACGCCTTAGCAACTTTGACTTCCTTCTAAGCTTGGCGCATTTCACTTGTTCAAGAGGATTTTAAAATTTGTCTTTTCTAGGCTAAGTTGGGCACATTTCACATGGGGTAAAGGATAAACACTCTGAACATATTTGACCTCCTTTGACTAGCTTGAGTATGGGCACATTTAGCATAGTGAAGTGGATAAAAGTCTTCAATGCCTTTGACCACCTTGGACTCCTTGTTTAGCATGGGCGCATTTTGATGTATAAGGAGGATAAGACCTCAACACTTAGAATTTCTAACACCTTGACTTGTTGAAGAGGGTGCATTTAGGGGTGGCAGGAGGATGAAACTTTTACTTAGAATATTTTCCATGCTTCTTCATCCTTCTTTGGGCGCATATGGAGGTACCTTAGAATTTTTCTTTACTTCCAGCTGAGGATGGGCGCATTTTCAAGGTCCTTAGAATTTTTCTTGACTTCCAGCTGAGGATGGATGCATTTTCAAGATCCTGCAGGATGAAACTCAAACTTAGACAATTTATCTCCATCAAACTTCATTTCTCCTTGAAGGCGCATTTGGAGGTAGGAGGTGGATATTGTTCAGACTTAGGCGTTTTTTCTTTCCTTCTGCCAACTTCTCCATACCTTACTATATATAGTAAGTCCCTTGATTCTCGCATCTCTGAAGCTCAAATCAATTTGAAATTTTGAGCATAGGCTCCTCATGACCTTGTCAGCCTATTCACACTGGCGTCCTGAGCTGACCTGCTAAAAATAGCACATTTTTGAAGGTGGTTTACTATTTATAGTAACTGCTCGTTTCTGAGACTTCCACAACTCCGTTTGACTTGAAATTCGAATGACGTGCTCCTCATCAGGTGACCTGCCCGTTGGCACTGGCCTGTGCTGCTGATTTACTATTTTTAGCCAGTTTTTGGAACACCTTACTATAAATAGTAAGTGCTCCAATCGCCTTCAAATTTTACCAGTGGATAGCCTAAAAGATGTTGATCGCAGTGGGATACAACGGTTTTCAAAAATTCTGACTTTTTACCCCTCTTTTTGGGTCTCGAAGCTGGAAACCCTATTTTGTCTTGCATGCATATCACATGACCTCCGTTTGACTTCATTTTTGTTGCACTTCGCCCTATTTGTGATTCTGATGCACTAGGCAGCTGCCGGAATGGAACTGCTAAAAATAGTAAATCACTGAAAACCAATCATCTTGCTTTGCATGTCACACCACCGCGAAGCTCTCGAAAAACCCACAAGGAATCATTAGACATGCAAAGAAAACCCTGACATGCAAACCCTAAGAATAGCCTCTGAAGGCTGAATATTGAAAGTCATCATCTCATTTTGCATGTTATATCGTTGCGTAGGTTTTAAAAAACCCAGAAAGAAAATGCAGACATGCATTGAAGAACTCTGCATATAAACCCTAGAATTTGCTCCAGAAGCCAAACTGCTAAAAAAAAGTAAGTTGTCCGTTTCAGCCCAAAATTTGCAGAAGAGTAGCTTGACACGTTCTGGATGCAGTGTGACCCTTGGAACTTCAAAAATGCTGAAGGAACACCTTGAAATGAACACTTACTAAAAATAGTAAGTCATTGGAGTCTGATGAAATTTCAGTGGAAACTTGCTGGAAGCATATTGACATTAATGTCAGTCTCAGATTTAAATTTATTTACTCCATTTGATTTTAGATTGACCAGAAAAGTACAAACCCTAATTCTACAGACTTGGCCAAATTTCACGTTTAAGCTCACAAATGGGCACACCCCAGGAAAGGAGACAACAGAAAGAGAGAGACAAAGAGACAAAAACCAACACCCAAAAGACCAGAATGGAGCAAAAATTAGGGGGTCCCCATCTTGGATGGGGCGATGTGTGAAAAAGCTCACAATAGGAAGGTAGTCTTCATGCGTCTTATCAAGCACGCCACCCCGAGATGGAGCGCTCATGGGTTGGGAGGTGAATGAGTGCTCCCAGGCTTGATCAAGGAGGATGGAGCGCCTCCAAGGTGGACTGAGGGATGGAGTGGACTTGAGATCTTGCCATGTTCATGGACCAGGAGGCAAATGAGTGCTCTTGGGCTTGAGGGTCTTCTCAAGTACGCCACCTTGAGATGGATGGACAAGGATCCACCCATGCTCTCGCAATACAAGGACAACCATTTTGAGATTGTAGTTTGCAAACATTTCAAGTGAATTCCTATTATAATTGTCTATAGGAATATGCCTTGGAATAATCATTAATGGTGTTAAGATATTTTGAATTCAAATATTGACAATGTTATGAACTATAAATCTAAATATTACAATGTTTTAGCTATGATGTATTGCTCTCGATATTACAATATTTTATATATTAATTTGAATATAACCATAAAATTGATACTTGTTAAACTTATTACTAATATCAGTTTTTAGTGATTTTTATTGTTTTGCAGGCCTAAAATTAGGAATTTTCCAAAAGGGAACATTACAGACTTGTAATGAACTTGGTAAATATCAATGGTTATGTTGTTACATAAAGTAGGTCTGGTAATTATGTTGAAAAAATGTTTGTGACCAGAACAGCAATAAGAAGAATGACCTTGGGCCAGATTTTGCCATGTTTTGTAAAAATCATGTAGAGCCTCCTTTCACCTTTGGCAAAGAAAAAAGTTCATCGACTTATTGAGTTCTACACTAAATGCTTGACACGTGTCCTTCCCCTCACTCAGTAAAAGAATAGAATCTCTGCAATCTACTTGAATTTGTATGCAAAAAAGATATAAAGACAATGTCATATACCAGTTCCAACTGTTGTGCAAGCAAAGTACAGGGACCACACCATGTTGCATAGAAATCCACCACTAGAGGAGTTGTTCTGTCAGAATTCAGGAGATCATTTAACTCCTTGCTAGTCACCTTTTTCTGTTACAACAAATACAACATAGTCAGTGCCACAACCACCTCAATCTTGAATAAAGCAAAATTACATGCAAGATCAACACTATATAGTTCTATTATCTTTGGCAGATAAACAGGAAACATAGCATTTACCCTTGGCAAATTGTGAAAGAATTAGCATAGCCCCTCTGGAGATTGTGGGCTATATTTTCAAATTTAAACATTTACGACCTACTATAGGAGTAGTACCTGTGATGTCAGATTGCATAATGGCTCCATGACATTAAGCTAGTAGGAAATAGTTACCAAATATCACTAAATAATTATAAGACCCCAACTCTAACATAGGGAAAAAAATATCCAATTAATGAAACCTGCATCATCAAATCATATTAGATTGATTTCACCAGTAGAAGGCAAAATAAGTGTGTGACTGCCCAAGTCAGTCACAAAATACATAAATTCTGTGCAGAAAGCAACCCTAAAAGAGCAAAATGGATTAAACTGCAAAGACTCTCCAAGTCTGAGCATGAGAGTTGGCTTCATAAAAAAATAGAGAAATAGAGCCCTCATTTGTAGGTCTGGAGTGGCCAGGTATATTTATACATTCTGGGGGAAAATTTGTTAGTTTTTAATAATCAGATTGTATGCACAGAAATTAATTCAAAAGAGACACAATAACACAGCAGATACCCTGGAAAAACCCTCCTCTTGAGGGAGAAAAACCAAGCAACAAAATCTCTCTTATATATTATTGAAGAACAACACTCTCTTGTACAATGAGGCCAAATTCAATGACCAAGAATAGCATCAACTCTAGATGCAATCACACAGATTACAATCTGCACTTGAAAGAATTCGCTAACTGCTCTTTAAGGAATTTGGACTCTTAATGAGAGAAAGAATATCGAACTTGCTTGATGATCATAATGAGAGGGCGAACTCATATATATACAATATGAAGGGACGCCACCTTATTAATTATAAGTCGGCTAGAAATAAGAGAATGTATCATACAAAGAGACGCAACCAATAAGAGAAAAGTCGTCCTTAAGGAAAATCGCGCCAAGAGGTATGATGCCGGCCTCATCACAAAAGATGTGTTTCTTCATTTCTTCATGTCGGCTCAAATGAAGGAGAGTGTATATAATTCAAATAGCCATTAAGGCTCCATTTGAATTATCATCATACGCTGACCTAGAAGATACAGCCTGACGCTGTTGAACATTAACACTCCCTCTCAGTTAGGGATGTTTCTTCCAGCTGCACAAGACATATCGCCTTAACGTGATGTCTATCACTATGGCTACAACCATTAGTGAGAAGAAGAATATCACCTCAACGTGATATTAGATATCGCCTCAACACGATATCAACCATAATGGCTACAACCATACTATGGTGTGTACAAGTGTTCATCACTTGCGTGATGTTGTCACCTCAACATGACATTCACAAGTACAAGATGTGTCATGGAGTCACACACATGACATCCACCATGACTCAGCTCAGAGGGTGGAAACAAGGGCTTTCACCTCAAATCTCAAAGAGAAATGCATTAACAAGGGATTTCACCTTGAACTTCTCTCTCAGAGAAGAACTCATTAAACAAGGCTCACTGATACTGAGACTCTTACTCAATTAAGGTTGGATTCTCCACCATACCAATCTTATCTCGAAAGTACACAAAT
This sequence comes from Sequoia sempervirens, assembly GCA_007258455.2. Classification (NCBI taxonomy): domain Eukaryota; kingdom Viridiplantae; phylum Streptophyta; class Pinopsida; order Cupressales; family Cupressaceae; genus Sequoia; species Sequoia sempervirens. Next base: position 19,037 of record VDFB02013570.1, on the reverse strand, counting down.
TTTATCCTGGAGAGAGGCTTGGTGAGAATATCTGCCGTCTACTCATCAGTGTTGATGTACCTCAACTGTAGTTCCACAGTACCATATCTCTAATGTAGTGGTACTTGATCTCAACGTGCTTGGTTCTATCATGGAACACAGAATTAACAGAAAGCTTCACACAACTCTGATTATCACAATGAATGATAGTAGGCTCCATTGATTATCCAAACAATCCTACAAGGAGCTTACGAAGCCACACTACTTCTCAACTTGCCATACAAGCTGCAATATACTCTGCTTCTGCTGTACTCAATACTGAGATGGCGCTTCGCACGGAAATCATAACCCAAACTGAACAACAACCAGAGGTGCTCTTCAATCTGACACACCCTACCCAATCAAAATTGTATAGCCATGTAACTCCAAGTCTACATCTGAAGAATACCTCAACCCATATCCAACTGTGTCACGCAAGTATCTCAGGATATGTTTAGCTGCAACAAGATGTATCTGTCTCGGATCACACATAAAACTGGCTAAGTGCACTCACTACATAGCAAATATCAGGTCTAGTGTTAACTAGATACATCAAGGACCCAATCAGTTGTCTGTACAATGTAGGATCCACCAAGTCTGAACTAGCTGCAGCCTCCTTCAATTTATGTAGGTTGGTCTCCATAGGTATAGACATGGATTTGCAATCCATCATACCAAATCTCTTAAGTATATCAATGGTGTACTTTCCTTGACTTAGAATCATCTCATCTGGTTTCTGCCAGACTTCTAATCCAAGGAAGAAATGCATAAGCCCAAGGTCCTTCATCTCAAATTCCAAAGTCAACTCCTTCTTGCACTCAAGAATTAGGTGATCTTCTCCAGTAAGAATCCAATCATCAACATATAAGACCAATATTAATGCATCACCATTGATTACCTTGAAGTAGAGATTTGAATCAGCATCATTCTTCAAGAAGCCCAAACTTGACAGGTAACAATCAATCCTTTCGTACCAAGCGCGAGGAGCCTGCTTAAGATCATACAAGGCCTTCTTCAACTTGCAAACATGTGACTCCTTCCCATGAACCTCAAATCCATCAGGTTGCTCTATATAAACTTCTTCCTCAATCACTCCATTGAGAAAGGTTGTCTTCACGTCCATCTGGTGAATCTTCCATCCTCTAGATGCAGCAATAGCAATGATGGTTCTGACAGAAGTATAGTGAGCAACAGGAGCAAATGTTTCTTCATAATCAACTCCCTCTTTCTGAGAAAACCCACGAGCCACAAATCTTGCTTTGTACTTTTCAATGCTCCCATCTGCAGCATGCTTGATCTTGAAGAGCCATTTAGAAGATACCACAAACTTGCCCTCGGGTCTAGTAACAATGTCCCAAACATCATTCTTAAGAATCGATTGATACTCCTCTACCATAGCATCTTTCCAAACCTGATGACTAGATGCTTCCTCAACACAGGTAGGCTCGGATTCTATAATCTGACTCATTAAGGGAACATAACTGGAGAACTTATGTGGCCTTTTACTTTCTCTGAATGTGCCTCTAGGAGCTGCAAAACTTTCAGCCTCTTGCATAGTACGCACTACGCCTAGCCCATAGAGGTCTCTTTCTCCCAATTTCAATGCCAGTGGACCCATTAGTAGGTTCCAAGGGTTCAACTGGATCAAGATCTTCCTTTGGTTCCAAAGTCTCCCTCTAAATCTCAGGAGTATGGTCAACTTCCATATCCTAAGGAGACTCTTCATTATCGATCTCCATATGAATGCCCCTAGATCTCCTGAATGCAACATCTTCCTCGAATGTGACATCCCTACTGATCTCGATCAACTTCTGTCCTGAAATGTATATTTTGTAGGCTTTTGATGTCTCATTGTAGCCCACAAATATTGCCTTCTTGCCAAAAGGCCCCAACTTGGTTCTCTTTTCCTTTGGAACATGAACATAGATAGGACATCCAAAGATCCTTAAATGACTGACTTCGGGCTTCTTCCCTGTAAAGGCTTCTTCTGGAGTCATATTCCCCAAGACCTTATGAGGACTTTTGTTCTGTACATATGCAGCCGTCCTGGAAGTTTCTACCCATAAGGAGGTTTGCAAATCTTGATCATGGATCATGGCCTTCGCTGCATCCACGATCATCCTGTTCTTTCTTTCTACAACACCATTTTGTTGAGGATTATAGGGAACATAGAACTCCCTCTTAATCCCTGCATCAATACAAAAATTCTGAAAACTGCCAAAGGTGTATTCTCCACCATTGTCAGATCTGAGGACCTTAATTCTTTTACCAGAAAGATTTTCTACCAAGGCTTTAAATTCCTTAAACCTATCTAACACTTCCTCAGATTCTTTAGTTTTCAAAAAATAAATCCAAGTCTTCCTAGAGTGGTCATCAATAAAAAGAACATAATACAAGAATCCACTCGAAGACGGAATAGACATAGGACCACATAAATCAGAATGAATAAGGTCTAAAATACACTTAGATCTATTTTCTCTACTATGAAAAGGGGCTTTTATATTCTTACCCAAAGCGCAACCTTTGCAAGTACCTTCATGCTCCTGGTTGACCTTAGGAAGGCCCGTCACCATCTTCTCCATGATAGGTAAGGCTCGAAAGTGTAGGTGAGCCAATCTTTGATGCCAAAGATCACATAGACTTGAAGAGTCATGAACCAAAGCTTGTAGTGGACGTGTGCAAACCCGGTAAAGGCTTTCATGTCTAACTCCAATTACTTGAGCATCCTTGAAGCTAGAGTTCTCCATCCACACTAGAACTTTGCCTTTGGAGAAGGCAACTTGATATCCTTTATCTTCCAAGGCTAAAATAGAAATAAGATTGCGCTTGATACCAGGAACATAAAGAACATTACTCAACTGAAGTGAGATGCCGGAATCCAAATGAAGTGTAGAGGTCCCAATTCCTTTCACGAAGTAGCTAGCATCATCTACAATGATAACTTGTTCAAAAGACTCCTCCTCTACCAAACTTGATAAGTGCTCCTTAAAACCAGTGATGTGTCGTGAAGCACCACTGTTGATCAACCAAGTGTTGGTGTCGGTGGGTACACTGCTTGACAATGCCGAGTAGAACAAATATTCACTTGAATCCTTTTGCGGAGAGGCATCATCAACATCCGCAACGGTGACTTGTTGCTTAGGTCTAGTTGGGCAATGCTTAGCGAAGTGCCCAAACTTATCACATCTAAAGCATTGAATCTTGGACATGTCTCTCTTCTTCTTGAAGGGAGGTGCATCATCATTTCCCTTGTCTCGGTTCCTCTTGAAGAATCCTTTTCTTCCATCTTTTCCTTTCTTCCTTGAGGCATGGGAGGCGAGAACATGAATGTTTTCATTCTTTGAACTTTGACCAACGCCTCTTGCCACCAACCTTGATTCTTCTTGAATGCAATCAAATCTTAGACGATCAAACTTAGGCAATTTTGTTCTTGCACTGATTCCCTGAATGTAAGATTCCCAAGACAAAGGTAGACCATTGAGAGTGAGCATGGTCAAGTCTTTGTCATCAACCATATGCCCTATTGTTGAGAGCTGATCTCTCAAATCAAAAATCCTCATAAAGTATGCAATCACTGATTCACCTTTCGCCATCTTCACATGATGTAATTAATGCTTCAATGCAAGTGCTCGGCTGGTATTGTTTATTTCGTACATCTCTTCCAATGTTTTGAACATGTCTCTCGCTGTCTTCAACTTAGAGATAATAGGAACAATATGATCCTTGACGAAATCAACCAATATCTTCATTGCTTTAATATCTTTCTTCACCCACTGCAACTTCTCTTCTTCCTCCTCAGGTTCAGGAACGCTAGACTCCACGAACTCACCCAAGTCATTTTCACGCAAGGTAAGCATGATCCTAAATCTCCATGATGTGAAGTTAGATGCTCCCTCGAGTCTATCCTCAATCTTCAAACCGTTCACCATCTTGACTAATGTAGACAAATGAACAAATAGGGTATTGCTGATTAGGAATAATCTAATCACGATCCTCTCAAACCCGCTCTAATACCATGTTAGTTTTTAATGATCAGATGGTATGCACAGAAATTAATTCAAAACAAACACAATAACACAGCAGATACCCTGGGAAAACCCTCCTCTTGAGGGAGAAAAACCCAACAACAAAATCTCTCTTATATATTATTAAAGACCAACACTCTCTTGTACAATGAGGCCAAATTCAATGACCAAGAATAGCATCAACTCTAGATGCAATCACACAGATTACAATCTGCACTTGAAAGAATTCGCAAACTGCTCTTTAAGGAATTCGCACTCTTAATGAAAGAAAGGATATCGAACTTGCTTGATGATCATAATGAGAGGGCGAACTCATATATATACAATATGAAGGGACGCCACCTTATTAATAATAAGTCGGCTAGAAATAAGAGAATGTATTATACAAAGAGACGCAACCTATGTTACTGGGTTCGTACCCACAGGCCTTGAACCCGGTTCAAGTGCGAACCCGATACAGGTTCGCCTGTGGGTACGCGCTGGGTACGCACAGGGTGCATGCCCAGCGCGTACCTTGCCCAAAGGTACGCGGACCTGAGGGTACCAGCCGCGTACCCGGGCGAACCACTGAGAACCCACGGCCCAGCACTTAAAAAGTGGGCCCAAAAGTAAAAAAAACAATTTTTTAATTTCTATTTTGCCTCTTAACGCTAAAACAACCCAATATGAGGCCTTTCAACACTAAAACATTTCATTTTTACCTCTCATTTTGCTCTCTCCATATTTTCTTTCCATCTTAGCATTTTGAAGGGAGGTGATTGCATTTGAAGGAGATCGATTGTGGAGTGGCAAATAGCTTCTACAAAGGAGATTTAAGTGTTCAAGGTATGCATTTAAACCCTATTCTTTAATCTTTTGATGAATTTTTTTAAGTTTCTTAGTTTTTGATGGATTTTTTCAAGTTTGTGAAGAAGTTTTTCAAATATATATATATTTTTTTCATTTTTTTTATAGATTGCAACAATGGCCAGTAGTCAAAGTTCAGTGGGTGGGGATGGAAGCCAAAAGTTCAAAATTGATAAAGGATCTCCTTTATGGAGACATACCACACGAATTTCACAAATTCCTGGAGGTGGGGGGTTTGTTTGGAAGTGTAATTTTTGCAATGTACAATATAATAGCTCCTACTACCGAGTGAAACTTCATTTTATGGGCCCTGGTGGTAAAGGGATTAATATGTGTGTGGGCCCAGATAAGAAGGGGTTTTCTGCTGTACAAATAGCAGCATTTATAAAAGAACAAGAAGATGCTGACAATTCGGTTGCAAGAGGAAAACAAACTAGTTATAGTTCCGGAAAGAAAAAAACAACATTACCCACTCAGATAGTTAGGCCCTCTAGACATCCCTTCTTGTCTATACCCTCTACGGAAGAAGAAGATGAAGAACCAGAAACCACCACCCGCAAGAGAGGTCCATTAGAGAAGGCATTTAAAATGGAGGCAAGAGATATTGCTGAAGAAAAAATTGCACGTTGCCTCTATGCCAATGGTCTTCCATTCAACTTGGTGAGATCACCATATTGGCGGGACATGGTGTCAGCAATAAATAGTGCACCTCCTGGTTTCACAAGTCTTGGGTATGAAAAGGTGCGTACCACCTTATTGCAAAAAGAGAAGAAATCTGTAGAGGCCCAACTAAAACCAATTAGAGATTCTTGGGTTGAAACAGGTGTATCTATTGTTTCCGATGGATGGAAAGATTGCAAAAACCGTCCATTGATTAATGTTATTGCAGTGTCCCCCAAGGGGGCAATGTTTTTGAGGGCGGTTGACTGTGAAGGGGAAGTGAAAGATGCAGTGTTCATTTCCAGGATTCTCATTGACTCCATAGAGATGGTGGGTAGTGAAAATGTTGTCCAAGTAATTACGGACAATGCAAAAGTTTGCAGGAGCTGCAGGTGCTTTGGTAGAGGCTAGATATGAGCACATCTTTTGGACACCGTGCACCGTACACTCCCTCAATTTGGTGATGCAAGCAATTGGCAACCAAATAGAGTGGGTGAAAGAAATATACCAGGAGTCTGAGGAGATCCAGATGTTTGTGACAAACCACCATATGTCACAAGCAATTTTCAGAACTTTTTCAAGATTGGAATTGTTGAAGGTAAATTTTAAAATTTAATTTATTTAGTTTCATTTATCATTTATGTCATGTTTTACATAATTGAATAAAATAATTTTTTGCATTATTTACATATTTTAAATGTGTTATTAACTTACTATTAACATGTTCTTAGGTTGCCGAGACCCGGTTTGCATCTCACACAATTGTTCTGAGACGACTTGTGAAGGTGAAAGATGCATTGAGTCAAATGGTTATTAGCAACCAATGGGGTATATGGAAGCAATCAAATTCAGAGAGGGCCCAAAAGGTCAAGGCATTGATCTTGCATGACGATTGGTGGGATCATGTGAATTATGTATTGGAATTCACCGAACCTATCATGTCTATGCTTCGGTTTGCTGATACAGATGAACCATGCTTGGGGGATGTCTATGATAGCATGGACACAATGTTGGAAAAAATAAAAATAGAAATACAAAAAAAAGAGAATGATCCTGAAGACACCTTGTACAAAAGGGTGGAAGCAATTGTTCTTCATCGTTGGAACAAGATGACAACTCCATTGCACCTCCTTGCATATGCCCTATCTCCGAGGTACTATACCACTGAAGTACTTTCTATCCCAGGGAGAATACCGCCATATAGAGATTCTGAAGTTGCTAATGGGTATAAGACGGCATTTAGTAGAATGTTCAGTGATCCAGAAGTGCATGCAAGTGTCATGAGAGAATTTGGAATGTTTATCACAGGAAAATCAAAAAATCATACCGCTTCTGTTGCTAGAGACCAATACAAAATGGATGCTCTTACATGGTGGTACCTCCATGGTCAAGATTATATGTACCTCCAACCTCTTGCAATCAAGATCCTCTCACAAGTTTTTTTTTTTTTGCCACTTGTATTGTAAAATTTAACACTTAACATTCTTGAATTTATCTTGCATTTTTTTATTTTATTTTTAATTTTGTTGGTTTTCTCTCCAGGTTGCAAGCTCTTCTGCCGCTGAACGGAATTGGAGTACATACTCCTTTATCCACTCAGTGAAGCGTAACCGGTTGGCTGCAAAAAGAGCTGAAGACTTAGTGTATATTCATTCCAATTTGCGTCTTCTGTCACGTAAGGATCCTCAATACAGGCAGGGGGCAGCGAGGCTTTGGGATGTAGCACCCGAGTCTACTGACTTGGATGCAACCATTCAGGATCTTGCTAGAGCCACTATGGATGATGTGGGTGATATTGATGACATATCACATGGTGTTGGATCCGCTTTGGGTTCAAATGATGATGATTTTGAAGTTGAAACCGCTCAAAATCCAAGTCATGATGATTCTGACAATCCTTTTGATGATTGATGAGCACTTGAACAATGAACATTGAATCATGTTTCAATGTTTCATGAACTACATTTTGTAATTCAGTAATTTTATTTGAATATTTTTCAACTATCAATTGGCATTTAATATTTATCTTTGGCATTTGGCATTGATCAATGATCAAGTATCATACTATGAAATGATTTAGTTTTACAATTCTCTATATTTCTCTTTTTTTTGTATATATAATACATATATATATATATATATATATATATATATATATATTTATTTATAATATATTAAATTACTAATATATATATATACACACGTACCCATACGTACCCAAACCCCTAAAAAAACTTTGCCCGTACCCACGTACCGGGTTCTCGTACCCGAACCCATCCCCAAACCCGAACCGGTAACTTAGGACGCAACCAATGAGAGAATGTATTATACAAAGAGACGCAACCAATAAGAGAAAAATCGTGCTCAAGGAAAATCATGCCAAGAGGTATGATGTCAGCCTCATCACAAAAGACGTGTTTCTTCATTTCTTCATGTCGGCTCAAATGAAGGAGAGTGTATATAATTCAAATAGTCATTAAGGCTCCATTTTGATTTGAATTATCATCATACGCTGACCTGGAAGATACAGCCTGACGCTGTTGAACATTAATAAAATTGCCTAGACTGAGTCATTTTGGTGTACCCAGCTTGTGGAGTCCAGTCCTCTCTAGTATAGAAGAAATTTTATTGACTTAACTATAGCGATTTCATACTGAGATTGAAACATAAGTGCATGAAAAATCCACATTATTGTATAATTACTTGAGAAACATATGTGCCCTCTATACTTTTAAAAAGCACCATAACAATGTGAGCTTCCAGACAACATCTAGCCAATCTCATTTGGAGAGGTCAAGTCCATTGTTGCTGAATTTAGCCAGACTTTTCTTACCCAGCCCAAGTCATATGGTGTATCTGTATTGAGGAGTCTGGAACTGTCTCATACAAAAGAGTTGTATTGACTTAATTACTATAGTTTCAAATGCAGACTGGAAACTTAAGCACCTCTCCAGTCAACATTATTTTATCACTACTTGAGAAACAGAAGTGCTCTCTAAAATATTTTGTGAACTTCCAGCTAATATCCCATCACTTTAGGGCAAACCTTGTTTGAAATTTTACTTTCAAGAATAGTGGGTTAATTTCTCCGGCAATTAGCAATTCCCAGGTAACATGGATTGCCTGCCTTCAGAGACCAGTGTAAATAGCCTAGCAAAGAATTTCTCTGCAGCCAAGGTTTAAGCTCAGACATTCTAATAAGTGCAGGTTTCCTTTGCACCCTGTACCTCATCTTCTGTTACAAGGAACATAATGATCTTTAGCAACTATCATCACCTATAGTGCATAACCTGCTAATATATGTCACATTGAAAATTCTTATTGCAGAAGTTAAACGTAAGGCCAATGCAATTCACTAACATAAATCATATACAATCACCCCCACTTAACTTAAACTCCCATTGTATTCATATGTATACTGATAAGCCCACTTAACAAAGAACAGCAATTGAAATTAAAGGAATAAATAGCAGCATTAAGCATAGTAACACAATTGTGACCTAGAAGATCCTAAACAACCTATGGCAAAAGATCTCTTATTCTTCTGTGCATGCAGACGGTCTACTATTAGACCAAAGGGGATCATTAAGAGAAATCATATAAAAGCAACCACTCAATTGAAACTCCATTGGATGAACCAATATAGCTAATAAGGCCACTTAACTAAGAACATGGAATAATCTCAAAGAAATAGACATAACCATCAAGCATGGTAACACAAATGTGAGCTAAAACATTCTAACAGAACCCACGGCAATAAAATCTCTTATTCTACTATCTTCAAGACAATCTATGATGAGACCAATGCAGTTCGTTAACTAAAATTTCATTGCATTTAACATGTATAACCAATAAGGTCACTTAAATAAAAAGACAAGGATAGATGCATTAAGCACAGAAACACACATGTAGCCTGAACATCCTAAGAGCCCACAGCAGCAAAAATCGTTTGGGGAAAAAATCGGCAAACACGAAGTATAAAAATTTTTGAAAAATCAGGAAAAAATCGGATATAGGAAAAAATGTAAAAAATTGTAGAAAAAGAGACAAACACTACTTTTTAAAAAATTTAAGGGCATTTCCATATCATAGAGATATAGAGAGCAAATAAAATAGAAAGTTAAGCACATGAATCATAGAAAATAGGATTTCGTTGTTTATGTTCATAGTGTTGATTACATTGCATTGCACAAAGCATACTTCATGGTGCATAAATAATAACTAGATGGTTACAGTTGATAAAATTTCAATAAAAATCACACATAGCCAATGACTCTTGCTACTATAAATAGAGCTATGCTAGAGGGCTGCAAGTCTTAATGATGAAGCTCTGGTTTAGAACTTCTCCCAAGTCATTCAACCTCATTATATCCAAGTTGGCCTCTAGGATCTCAAAATCCTCAAGCTCAAGAAAGTCATTGAAAAGACAATTTTTCTTTGCTAAGCAAACATCATAAATTACAAAATGGGAATCAACTGGTTCGTATTTGTGATTTAACAGTACTTGCAATTTCTAGAACAATGTCAAAGAGAAGTATATGAAGAACGTGAAAGGGAAATTATATGACAAAGGAAGCAATTGCAAAGTTCAATTTAATAGGTTTTGAATTAAATACCTCGAGACAGAGTAATAGAAAATGGTTTTGAAACAAAATCTTAAATCTCAAAAGACCATAAATGATATTGAAATGTTCCCATTGATAACTATTTTAGCAGATTTGTAAAAGAGTAAAGGGAGTATTAAATATTTTTCCATTAGATAATAAAGACCTGCTAGTACAAAAGAAGAAAGAAACTATTTGAGCCACAATTTTAGCTATTATTATTCAAGTAAATTTTCCTTGATTTTGCATATAAGTGGATGATGGAGTTAAAAATATTGATGGACTTTGAATTGAGAATCTGAGAGATTACAGGTACAAGTTTCAATGGAAAATCAAAGCATGAGGAACATTCCCTTTCAATGGGACAGTTGCTGCTGCAATCTATCTGGATCATTAGAGAGAAAATATATAGCCTACTTCGGGAGGGATTAAGATAAGCCCGCAAGACTAGGGCATGACTTCTCTCAAGGCATGTATTAGTTTGCTTGATACCTATTTAACATGCATGGAATGCTACACTATATATGTCTAAAGCATTCATGCACTGCTATTGTACTCTTGCAGGCCTTCTGAACCTTCACGTATATGACAATCCTAAATGGAATGTAGTTCCCAAACAAGTGCAGGCCATAATTTTAGTGAGTTCCACCAATTAACAAATCATTAAGCATGCATAGCATACAAGAAATTTAAATATAACCAAAATTATCCTTCATTTTGATATAAATACTGCTACAGTTTTTTTTTTTCAGCACTACGAGCTGATTTTTATCTCTCTGATAGGAACCATTCTGTTTCCAGTTCCCCAATGTCTATATACTATTGTGTATATACTTATGTTTCCCACATGATTATACAACTGTCACTACACTACCCGTTGATCATTAAAACTTGACGGCCAAGATCACAAGAATTCAAAGAAAACAAACCTCTTCAGGTTGATATCAAGCCAATAGAGTTTCGTTTCAATTTAGTATGATTTTCTATATTTACTTTTGGAAAGTACTTTTATAAGGTTCAGATATGTTAAAAAAATAAGATAGATGCATTACTTAGTATTTATGACATTGTCTACTATTTCCCACTATGAGCCTAAGGCAACACATCTCTTAACCATTCCATGTTAATGTCCTTAACATCAAATGTAGAAGCATATCAAAGAACGTGTCTCTATTTTAATGTCCTTAACATCGATTAGAAATATACATCCATTCAAGGTTGCCTACCTGTGATTTGCCTCAGCAACCTGATGAAATCTAGTGAATCTTTGATGGTGAATCATGTCCTGTTAAATTTAAGATCAGATTTGTATGCACAGAAAATTAATTCAAATCAGACAAAATAACACAGCAGATACCCTGGGAAAACCCTCCTCTTGAGGGAGAAAAACCCAGCAACAAAAGATCTCTCTTATATAAGAATAATGGCAACAATTCTCTTTACAATGAGGCCAAATCACAAGGCCAATAAACAGCACATATGCCAGATGCAATAACAGAAGAATATCTGCACTTCCTTGAATTGCAAACTCTGCCCTTAAGAAATTCGCAATTCTGTTCTTGAAGAAATTCACACCTTAATGAGAGAATGAATCGAACTTGCTTGATTAATAATGGAGGATGGTGACCTTGTATATATACAAGTGTGAGAGAGGTTGCACCTCTTCATGTACAAGGTCGGCCAAGATACAAACAAATATAATTACAAATAATAAATCTAATTTACAAGGAAAGTCGGCCCAAGATGAGAATTATATTGTTGCCAAGAGATGCGCCCATTCTCATTAATTGTCACATATAAATAAATAGCCAATGGCTACATTTATTTATGTCTTCACTTGTGGCTGGAAGGACGAACCTGAAGCTGCAATATCATTAACATGTCCCAGTGGCCAACACTCCGTTTTGTGCTAAAAATCAACAAAAAACCCAATTAAATAGCAATTTTGAGTGGTTATGGTTTCACGACAGGTTGTTTGCGCAATTTTTCTGCAATTTTTACATGATTTAAACCCTTACAAATCGTTAAACATTGTTGAAAATCATGACTGATTAAATTGGGATTTTTTGGGGAAAAAATCATTTAGGCCAAAGATTTTTTTAAAATCGGGATTTTTTGCCATTTTTTTGAGGATTTATGCTTCTCTACCTAAGACAACCAATGGCATGGAGTATCTCCTGTTCTTCTGTGCTTACACACAATCTGCTATAGGCACTTTTTTTTAGTTTTAAGAAAAAATTATTTTCTTCTGTGCTTGCAGACAATATGTTATAGGCATTGTTTTTCTAGTTTTTAGAAAATCTCATATTCTTCTGTACGTAAGCCTTGCAGAGAGTTTAATGAGGGAGTATGTAGTCCAAGTTCCTGTTCTTATTCCATTAAGTTAGAACTAAAAACCACAAAGTAGGAAAATGCTTCAAAACAAGAATCCCTACAACTAATTCTAGCATAGGTGATCTATACAAGAAAAAACCCAACTAACCACTCAACCACATGGATAGGTTACATAAAATTATAAAGCACAAAATCTCACATGGCCAATAGGACAGACTGCCCATATCTGATTCATAGGATAACAAAAAAAACTACTTAACCAATTGTATTCGATAAAGAACTTGGATGAAGAAAAAACCAAATTTTGTATAGTCTCAGTGGAGGAAGAGGACAATGTTTGCATAAAGTTAGAGTTTTTTTGGTTTTTTATCTGTTCGTTTCTTTTACTTGCATTTCAATTTCACTTCCTTAATCCAATAAGATTGGACTCACAACATTGGTAGGCAAATGCAAACAGAGTCATTGCAGCTACTTCTATCATAGGTTAACCAAGGAAAAAAAGCACGAATTATCATTCAAGTATGAATTCATTACCATCACCTATAGAGCGCAAATCCCAAATGGCAAATAGGTCATATTGATCACATTTGATTAATTAGAACAATGCACTCACTTGATCAATTCGATCCTTCAATCAAAGAAAAAAATCACCCACCTGATCACTTATATCTTCAATGAAAAAGAAAAATGCCCATTTGACAATAGTAGGAGTTGGATGAGGAAAACCCAATTTTGTGAGTACTAGATGTGGCGAAGAGAGAATGGAAGCTTACCACTAGATAGTCTGGTTCGAGAGAGCTTGAACTTGGTGCTGACGATGGTTCAAAAATCGCAGACACCTTGAAATTTTGTATGTATTGTTGCTTGTGTTTGTAAGGCGTGAGGGAGACTCCCTCTCTTTTGAATGAAGATATAGAAATGGGAAGGGACTGTCTAAGGGACAGTCTACCCCTTCCACGAGTCTGGAGTTTGAATGGTAATGATGCCGATGATAGAGCTGGTGATGGTGTCTCCAGATAGGCATGGATAGAGGGTGAGATGGAGGCCATTCTTTTCGAGTTTTCGCAAAACGTGGTCTGTGATATAGAATATTTGCATGTATGAAATCGTGTTTATAAGATAATAATCACTCTCGGGGGAAGCAAATATATAATATTATAATCAAATCAAATTGTAACAAGTGTCATGATATTTGTCCCATAAATATCGTTTACAATTAAATTTGTTTGGTAGGGGAGAAAGGTCTGAAATTTGCTGTGTAGGAGAGAGCCGATCAATGTTTACTTTCACAAAGATCCAATCAATGTTTAGCTAACAGCTCTTCATTTTGCTAAATATATAGGTTATTACCATTAGATATTTATATTTCAAATATACATATAAATACATTTTTTCAAAAATACTAATATGACATGGACAATTGGAGTTTACATTTCATCTATGTTTGACATGACATTTGTCCAACTTGCAAATACATATGACAAGATTGCAAATATATTTGTTCCACTTATCAACCCTCCTACAACAACTTTATGTTTCAATACTTCCCAAGTTAACCTACAACACTCAAGTTTCATCTGAGGGGGGGGTAAATAATCCAAAGGTAACAACTCAGTTTGGAACTACAAATCAAGTGGATTTGTTGGAATCCGGGAAGGAAAAGCAAATAGAGACAAAGGCAAAGGCAAAGTCGAGTTTGGCAGCAGAGCAGCAGGGGCTCAAAGAACACCTTGAGACCATCGAAAAGGGTGGAGAGGAAAGTCAAGACAGTCATGAGGTATACAGCCCCACATCAACTCCCTTAATGTGGTCATCTGAGCTGTACGTCAAGGAATTATTGGCTCTAAAAGGGAGGCTTGCCATGTTAGAAGAGAGAGAACATATGAAAGATAACATATTTCAAGCACTTTCAGACTCCAACCAGCAATTAGCACAGGAAAATAAGTTGTTTAAAGATCAAATAAACAATCTGCAGCACAGCTTGGAAGCAGGGCAGCGGGAGATGTTGGTTTTAAAATCTGAATTAAGTCAAGTTAAGACCAAAGACACAGTTCAATTAGGTGTAAATCAAGATTCCCATCATAACCAAGTGTTTCAATCAGATCTGACAAGCAAGGAAATCAAGGAAAAATTGCAAATGGCCATTTCAGAAGAGGCCAAAACATGGGCTCATGTGGCAAAAGAGCCAACGGTGATGCAAAAGGAGGATATAAGGAAACAAATCAAGCTTCAATTGTGGGAAGAGAAAGACAAACAAGACAGGGCAGCAAACATAATCATTAAAGGGTTAAAGGAACACGGGGAAGGCGAAGTTACTAGCAGGGTAGTAAGAGATTTTCTACTAAGTAAGCTTCAGTGGGGAGGACATATCCTCCAAGCAAACAGAATTGGTAAAACAGATAAAGGAGAAAAATGCAGAAATATAAGGGCAACTTTGAAAAATGTGAATGATAGGAACCAAATTTTGAGAAACAAAAGGTGCCTCCAAGGCACAACATTTTATATAGATGAAGATTTAACCTCAGCACAGCTGGAAGAGAGAAGAAAAGAATGGGAGAAAGTTATAGCAGCAAGGAAATTAGGCAAGGATGCTTGGTTATATAGAGGGAAGGCCCAAGTCAAAGACAACATGAGACATAACAAATAGGAAAGCGGGGGCCCCCAGGATCACCTCTCAATGGTAAGCTGGAATTGTAGAGGCTACCCTTGGAGGAGGGGGCCTGGGTTGGGGCCCATAGCTGAGGGCAAAGATATCATCGCGCTCATGGAAACACATGAACATGAAGGCTGCAGAATACCTGAGTTCGAAGGGTACAATAAAATATCTGTGTGGAATGAACTAACGAAGAATGGCAAGGGCCATGGGGGGGTAACAATCTTGGTTAAGAAAGAATATGAAAGAATCATAAAGTTAGAAAAGAAAGACCCAAATAATCAATACATTTGGGTGAAGATAACAGATGGGGAATCTTTGATTTGGATGGCAGCTTGTTATTTTGCTCCTTATGGCTCCAAAGTGTACAAGAAAAGGAATCTAGACAGAGAAGACCCTTATGAAGCTCTAAAAATTGACATAGCAAAATATTGTGATACCGGCAAGATTATCCTTCTGGGAGACTTCAATGCGAGGACCGCAAATAACCAAGCTCTTTGTTTTGGTAAGGAAGAGGGGAAAAATAGCAATCCTTTGTGGTTAGAGGAAGAAGAAGATCAAAGTTGGCAAAGAGTATCTCAGGATTCAAAAGGTGGCATTTCGTCTTTTGGTGTAAATCTGTTGGGGTTTTGCTGCCTTCACAACTTAATCATCTGTAATGGCATAAGCACTTTTTCAAGCTCTGGGGCTTTCACATGTCATACCCACAATGGGCGGAGCGTGGTGGACTATGTCATTGGTTCACAAAGCATTATACCAAGGGTAAAAGAGTTGGAAATAGGGAGCTGTCCTATAGAATTAAAATCTGATCATAGCCCTATTTATATAAAGCTTAGTATGAAAGACAATGTCCAGCAAAAAGCCTATACGCAGCCATACAAAAGGGGCAACCTTCAAGACAAAATTCTTATAACTGACGAGAATCAGAACACATTTAAAAGAATGCTGGAAAAACAGTTAAAGGAAATAAAAAATGTTAGCAGCCCAACTAAAAATCAAAGCATTATAGACAGCGACAAACTGATGACAATCATGCACAAGGCTCTCATAGATTGCAAAAAGGCTAAGGGTAGAAGAAGCTCCAAAAATAGCTTTCCAGCGAATCCATGGTACGACGAAGAGTGTAAGGTGGCTAAAAGGAGGCTGAAAATACCTGGCTGCGAACAAATAAACAAAAAATTGTATGAAAAATTAGTAAGATCAAAAAAAGAGGAATACATGATAGTAAGAAGGAGGGAGCTAATCTTTCTTGGGAAACACAATCCAAAGGATTTTTGGAGAGAATTGCAGCAGACTAGAGGTACTACAGAAAATAATATTACGGACAATCAATGGCTAGAATACGCAAAAAAGTTGTATGAAAGAGACCAAGAAAGAACACACCCTCCGATAATTAATTCTAATGATAAGCTCTTCTCCACAAAGGATATCAAGGGTGGTATTAAAGCTTTGGCGGTGGGCAAGGCGCGAGATATTGATGGGTTACAAGCTGAATACTTGAAATGGGGATTAGAGCTCTTGGCACCACATATCAAAAAGATTTTCAATAGGGTCATTCAACATGGTTTCCCAACAAACTGGACCACGAGTGTTGTTATCCCTCTCCACAAGAGTGGAGATGTCAACAACCCGTCAAACTATCGCACCATAATGATTAACCCTCTTTTTGGGAAGCTCTTTGGGAGCATGGTGGAGCGAAGAATCAGTCGTTGGGCTGAGAAGGAGGGTAAGAGGGCGAAAGGGCAAGCAGGTTTCAGACCAAAACATTCTACTATTGACCACTGCATTACCCTCAGGCACATGGTTGAAAAAGTTTGGGATAAACAGGGTGGCGAGGTTTTCTGTTGCTTCGTTGACTTCAAAAAGGCTTTCGATACTGTCCCTAGAAATAAACTTTGGGACAGAATGGAACAACTTGGGATTCCAGTAAAATATAGGGCTGCTGTCCATAGGCTTTATGAGCAGGTGGGGGCCAAAATTAGAACAAAGGTAGGTCTTTCCGAGTGCTTTGGGAGTGACATTGGAGTCAAGCAGGGCTGCCCTTTGTCCCCTACTTTATTCGGGCTATACATAGACAAGTTAGAAGAATGGTTGGACAAACGGGGAGGTGATGGTGTTCTTTTGGCCACTTATGTGATCAAGTTGTTGTTGTATGCGGATGATCTTACTTTAATGGCAAATTCTGAAAATAGTCTTCAAGAGCACCTAAAAGCTTTGGAACTTTTTTGTCAAGATGTGGGGATGCAGGTCAACATCAGCAAGACCAAGGTCATGATATTTACGTTGAAAAGAGCCAAAAAACAAATAAATTTTGAGTTTGAGGGAAACACTTTGCAGGTGGTGAATGAATACAAATATTTAGGACTAGATTTTTGTAACAATCTCAATTGGGAGGCGTGTAGGACGAAAAGAATTCAAGGGGGTTGGAAAGCTCTTTACCTACTCCAAAATAGATGTAGGTCAGCTGAGCTATGGGATTGGAGAACAAAAAAGAAGCTTTTTGGGCTGCTTGTTACCCCGGTGGTTCTTTATGGTTGCGAAGTTTGGGGCAGCAGCACGTCAGCTGTAAAATGGAAACAAATAGAAAGACTTCAAAAACACTTAATCACAAGTAATTTCAAAATAAAAAATACGGTCCCTTATGAGATTGTTTTAGCTGAAGCTGGGGCCTTTCCAATGGAAATGGCAGCGTTAATTCGCTTATTAGGCTATTTGCAAAGAATAGAGAATATGGAAGAGCATCGTTGGCCCAAAATTGTGGTGGAAGAAGAATTAACTAGAAGGAAGAACACGTGGATGAAACAAAATGTCAAGTGGATGGGAAAATGGGGGATCAACATACAAGAGTGTCCAAGCAAAAAAGTCGAGATGAAAAGGTATGTAAAAGAGAAAGTCAAAAACACCATGTGGTTGAAGCAACTTGGCCGGAAGAGTGAGCACTATGTTCTGCATTTTAATCCTACTTGTGATCATGAACAAAAATTTTACATAGGGGCAGATATAAAATGGAAGGCTAAAATGTTGATAGCTCAATTGAGAACTAGCTCACATCGTTTGAGATGCGAAACAGGCAGATGGAAAATACCCAAAGAGGGGTGGTCGGATAGAATCTGTTGTTTCTGCACTTCGGGTTTAGTGGAGACAGAGTGGCACTACGTTATGGAGTGCCAAGCTTATGAGGACATCCGATATTGTTACTCAGATTTGTTAAAAGTCAAATCATTAGCGGCTTTGTTTGAAGAGGAAAAGATTGATAAAACAGCAAGTTACTTGACCAAAATTCACAGTAGAAGAAACAAAATCAGCAAAGAGATTGAAAACAACAGCAGGTAGTTTGGTGCAGCGGTTTTGTTGTTTTGGCAAAGGCGGTTTTCCGGTTTTTATCTCTTGGGTCCCATAGACTGGCTGGTCTCGCGGACGTAATTAAAATCATTCATTCATTCATTTTCACCATGCTTAAGTACTCCTTCATTTACTCCACATAAATCTTGCTATCACTAAAAAAATTATTCTCAAGCTCGTCATAATCAATTATAAAATATTATAATAGTAATAATAAAACTATAAACAGCTTTGAATTCATAATGATACATATTATTTATTTCATAAGTGGTAAAAACCTCATTCCATTTAATTCAAATCAAACTTAATTTAAAATATTTTACACCTTTCAAATCATAATTATAAATGATATTAAATTCACATTTCAAATCACTTCTACCATTAATTTCAAACTCATCCTCTTTAAAACATTTTTACGACACCTCTCAAAGTAGAATGATATATGGTATTGAATTTAGAGTTCATATCACTTCTACCATTAATTTCATATGCCTGATATGAATTCCCTCCATGAATTCAAATACATATACTTTCTTCACATATTATCAAATCAAA
>VDFB02013569.1:0-26633 GCA_007258455.2 Sequoia sempervirens | reverse complement strand
TAGCCTTATTTCTGACAAATTCTCCATTCTCATTCAGCTTGTTCTGGAATATCCATTTAGTTCCTATTACATTCTTGTTTGTTGGTCTTGGGACTAATTCCCAAGTTTGATTCTTCTCAATTTGTATCAATTCTTCTTCCATAGCTTTGGTCCAATTCTCATCCTTACATGACTTAATCATTGTCTTAGGTTCTACTTTGGAAAGTAGACACAAATTTACCCGTTCTTTTGTCATGACAAATTTTCTTCTCATCAACATGCCTCTGCTCTTATCACCAATAATTGGATCTTCAGAATGATTCTTCTACACATACTTATTGTTGAATGCACAAGAAAACTGAGAGGGGGTGAATCAACTATACATTAAAAAATCAAAACCCTCATAAACATTTAGATTTACATCAAATTTGTTAATCCTTAATCTGTTAAAGTGAATTAGCATGAAAGAAAATAACATAAATTGAAACACATCAACACCATGCACAATATAACACCATATTTAAATGGAAAACCCAAGAAGGGAAAAACCACTATGAGGATTATCTCACAATATAAAGTAATTGCAACATTGAATACAAGAGGCTCACTATTGGAGGGTTCACTACCCAAAATAAAGAAGGATTCACTATCATAATACAAAAAAGAAGAAAGAAGATTGTTACAATGAGAAATCTATCTCAATGCAACAAAAAAGTCCGCCACAACATCACCAACACATTCATAGCCTTTTTGAAGATTGTAGACACCTTCTAATCATTGCTTCCAATAGTCTAACTCATTAAAGCTCACACTGCACTTCACAAATTCACACTTCACAACTCTGCAATTCATATCACACACATTACTTACTCACCATCATAATCTCAACTCTTATTTATACTATTGTCAACCTTGAAAACATTATCCAAGGTCGGCTATGCATCTCAACCCTACAAATTCAAATTAAGTCAGCACCAAGACATTCTTGTGGTGGAAAGAAATGAAGGTGGACCACATCACACCTTAACTCAAATCTAAATCCACTCATACACGCCATGCCACACTTCCATAATCACCGAAGAAAATCCACAATTAGTATAAATACCCAAGGTTGACTGAACCTATGTAAACACTATTAAAAAATTAAGTACACATTTCCTTTAATCTTGAGACAACTCACGAACAACAAAAATATCTTGAATACAATCTAGAATATTCCACAAATATTAGGTGAAATCGAACAAATTCCTTCGCAACAACTTTCACTTGAAGAAAAAACTCATGTCCTATGCACCTAGTTAACCTTTTACATACTGTAACTCAAGAAACTAACATGTGGAGCTCCAAAATTTGAACCACTTAGATATGAGCAATACGAACACACTTCCAGAATTACAACACTAGAAAGCACACTGCACATAAATGTAGAGAAAAACCATTTCTCCCAGATAACACTACACTACACAGTTCACACACTAGTGAGCACAACTTTCTTTGCATAACGATCGAGGACAAGAAATTCTAGATTTAACATCTCTAAAGAACTTTGATCAACATATTTGTAATGCATAAGAAGATATTCAACACAGAAGAAATGTGGAGCAAAACCAGAACACTCTATTCTTTCACACAAAACATCTCTTCAACACATTGTTTTCTCTTTTCTTCAAATTTTCCCAAAAGAACATGGAAACCAAGCACCACACACATTCTCATCACCTACAACACTTCCTCATTGAAACCATACCAACTACAACATAGTACCTCAACCATACACATGCTTATCAAAGCAACACTAGAGGTTGACACTAGTGAAACTACTAATGACAACATAATGAAACTAATCAAAGCACCATCGTAACCTCTCAACCATAAATGAAACAATATAGACTTCCATCAATCACCAATAGTATGAACTAGTTGAAATCAATAACAACATCAACTCTCATACTTGCAACAATCTCTCCCTTTGTCATTGATGACAACACATGATGTGAAAAACCACCAACAACAAACACAATATATTTGATCACCAACACACTGCTCCATACCAACTCTTTGTATTTTCCACTTTTACTTTCTCTCCCCCTTAGACTACTACTCTCCTTTTTCACACTATTCTCTCTCCTTCTCAACTAACTCTTTCCTTTTTCACATTACTCTTTCTTCACCTCTGATATCAATGGAAAAGGATGACACATCTCTCTCACTCTCTTTATTTGACATTAATCATACTTGTACCTACTCACCACTGCTTTGCAACATCTTTTTCTTTTTACTACTCTGCATACTCCCCCTTAGGAGCACACAACAAACTGTACCAACCAACAACCACTACACATATCCTTTGACATAGCTGACAAAAGACAACACCAACCTCACTAGTAATTACTCCCCTTGACTACAACAATCAACAATGCCACTACCTACTCCCCTTGAGAGGTTGCCACCAACATTAGTTCAAAACAAGGAATGAATCTTGAGATCCACTGGATTGATGCATATGGACTTATGCATCTATTTCAAAGGAGGGGAAATAACCCCTAACTTCTCCTAGAGATACTCAAAAGTATCCTTAGGAAGAGCCTAATATATCAACTACTCGATCCTTTGTAGGTACATACTCTAGCTTCACCTCATTCTTTGCAAGTTTTCCTCTCAAAATGTGATACCAGATTGAGATATATTTTGTCCTTGAGTGCATTACTGGATTCTTTGAAATGTTAATAGCACTTGTGTTTTCATAGAAGATAGAAATTGGTTCATCATATATGACTATGATATCCTTCAAGGTTTTCCTCATCAACAACACCTGTGTGTAGCTAGATGTTGTTGCAATACATTTTTCCTTTGTAGTAGATAAGAAAATAAAATCTTGTTTCTTGCTTAGCTAAGACACCAATCTTCATCCAAGAAAGAATGCAACACCACTTGTACTTTTCTTGTCATCAACACATCCTACCCAATCTTCATCTGTATAATCACTCATAGAAAATTGGTACCATTTGGATACCACAAGCCATTTTTCAGAGTGTCCTTCAAGTATTTAAATATTCTCTTCACTATTGCTACATGTGACTCTTTGGATCTTCTTGAAATCTAGCCACAAGACAGACTGCATGCATGATATCTGGTCTAGTATTGGTTAGGTATAAAAGTCCTCCAATCATTGATCTATACTTGCTCTGATCAACCTTGGGAGATTCATCATTATTGCTTAGCTTGCAACCCATAACCATAGGAGTACATTCTAGTTTAGAGTCTTCCATTCCAAACTTCTTTAGCATTTCCTTGACATATTTTAACTATGAAATGAATATACCTTTTTTTGTCTGATTGATTTACAGTCCAAGGAAAAAATTCATCTCCTTGAACATTAACATTTCAAACTCCTTATGCATCTCTTTTGAAAATCTCTTTCACATAGCTTCATTTCATCCAAAGATTATATGATCAACATACACAACCACAATCAAGATTTAATATTTTTCAACTTTGAAATAAAGATTACTATCTATGGTACCTTTATTGAATATTTTTTGTAACAAGTACCTATCCAACCTTGCATACCAAGCTCTAGGAGATTTCTTTAATCCATATAATGCTTTCTTCAATCCACAAACCATATCCAGTTTTTTTGATAACTAAAATCCTTTCGATTGTTCAATGTATACCTCTTCTTCCAACTCACCATTCAAGAAAGCAAACTTCACATCCATTTGATAAAATTTGAAATCCTTATGTGTTGCAAAAGCTAAAAACATTTTGATAGCTTCCATTCTTGCCACCGAAGAAAATGTCTCCTCAAAATCTATTCCTTCTACTTGTGAGCAACCTTTACACACAAGCCTTGCCTTATTTCTCACTACTTCTCCATTCTCATTCAGTTTTTTTTCTGGAATACCCACTTAGTTCCAATAACATTCTTGTTTGATGGTGTTGGGACAAGTTACCAAGTATGATTATTCTCAATCTATATTAGTTCTTCCTCCATAGCCTTGATCCAATATTCATCTTTGCATGCTTTTCAATCACTATTTTAGGTTCAACTTTAGAAAGTAAACATAGATTTTCTTATTCTTCTGTCATTATAGCTTTTCTTCTTTCCAACACACCTTTTCTTTTGTCACCAATGATTTGATCTTCAAAATGATTCTTCTACACATACTTAGTAGTCTTAGGGATCCTTTCCAGAGCTTCTTCCTCTTCAAGCTAATTTTTTTCTCCTTACCTTCATCCTTGTCATTTTCGTTGCAAGAGGACTCATTTGATTCATACCCATCCATCATTATATAATTCTTATGTAGGTCTTCATCTACCTTGAAAATTGCACTCTCAACAATATTTTTCAACCTCTTGTTATAGCACCGATAAGCTTTTCTTTTAGTATAATATCCAAGGAAGATACCTTCATCAAATCTTGCATCAAACTTTCTCAAGCTCTCTTCATCTCTTTTGATATAGCATTTTCTTCCAAACACTCTAAAATATTTGATAGTAGGAATCTTTCCATACCATAGTTCATAGGGAGTCTTTGAACTGTTTTCTCTTGCTTGAGTTCTGTTAAGTATGTAGACTGTAGTATGAATTTTTTCTCTCCAATAGACTTTTGGTAGGTTTATTGTTGGACTCAAGGAACACTGAGAGGGGGGGCGGTGAATTAGTGTTCAACAAATTTAAACTTTAAATCTAGATCTTAAATCATTAACAACATTTCAACAAATGAGAAGTTGCAAGCACAAGAAGAAGATAAAAAAAACACCATAACACCTATATTTTTACGTGGAAACCCTGTTAGGGGAAAAACCATGGTGGAGATTAGTCCACAATTATACTCTGTTAAAAGTATGAATAAAAGGGAATGCACATGCATTCAGGAACACTGCCTAGAGCTCACTGCTCAAAATAAGGAAGGCTCACTGCCTTACAAAATGTTTGAGTTACAACAAAAGGTTGAACTAAGAGGATAGCATCTCTAAATGCTTGGATTTAGTTCCAGTGAAGCTCAATAGATGATCTTCAACCCTTCTGACTGATTTTGTATTTTTGCTTTGCTCTTCTTTGTTTTTCTGCCCTTTTGAAACTATGCATAGATTGCTCAATCACCCTTCTAATACTCACACACACATCTGTTCTACTCTTCACACAAATTCGCACACTTTCACACACCTTATTTTTCACACAAAATAAATTACTGATCTCATATATATATCCGCTAACAAAGATTTCATCGCTTCAAGTCAGCTTTAACATAACATGAAATATCCTTCAATGGTTGGCTCAAATCACAAATTAAATTTAATGCGCACCCATCAAATTTGGATAAGACATAGCTAGGACCCAAAAAAAAATAACCAACACAAGAAAAAATTAAAAAATTACTCCTTATACATCCGCGACATGCGACATTCACTAAGTCTGCCATAATGGGCAAATAAACAGAAAAACATCTTGCCGGATCTCCAAGCTCATACACCGATTAATGCAACATCACAAATATTGACAATGAGATAACATATATGCTTAACAACCTATCTTGGGGATCCACAACACAAAATGATGATCCAGTGAAGCATACCGATCGACTAACTGACCGGATACCCTATTCTTTCCGCTTTCTGCTGGTAGAACACTATTCTCTACATTTCTTGCCGGTAT
Source organism: Sequoia sempervirens (assembly GCA_007258455.2). Taxonomy (NCBI): domain Eukaryota; kingdom Viridiplantae; phylum Streptophyta; class Pinopsida; order Cupressales; family Cupressaceae; genus Sequoia; species Sequoia sempervirens. The sequence goes on along the minus strand of VDFB02013569.1, from coordinate 20,996 downwards.
CAGAAAATTTTGATTTGCGGACCGGAGGGATGACTTGGGTTGCCATCAATGAAAACACTAGAAGCCACATGCCATCAAACAATCCATATGCCAACATTTGCTTCTTTCATCAATGTTCTTGCAGCTTCTTGAATAGTCCTATTCTTTCTTTCAACCACTCCATTCTTCTAAGGAGTCCTAGGGGCAGATAAATGTCTCTTTATTCCATGATTCTCACAAAAACTGTTAAAATCATTGGAGGTGAATTCTCCACCTTTGTCAGATCTCAAACATTTGATTTTCATAGCCATTTCATTTTTAACCATAAATTTGAATGCTTTAAAATTATCTAGAGCTTTTGATTTTTCTTTGAGAAAAGTAACCAATGTCATTCTAGAGTAATAATCAATTAATAGCATGAAATATATATCACCTTGAAAACTTTTTACTCTTGTAGGTCCACAAATATTTGTATGTACCAATTCTAATAGTTCGGTAGTAGATTGTTCTTTGATTTTGAAACTTCTTCTTGCTTGCTTCCTAATTTGGCATTCCTTACAGACAACATCGATAGGCTTTGTAATCTTTGGTAGATCTCTCATAGCTTGAACTAAACTAATTCTCACTAGGTTATCAAAATTGATGTGACACATCATTCTATTCCATAGCCAACTTTCATTAATCTGAGTTATAAAGCAATGACCATCAACACCTTTGAGTTGATAAACATTTCTATATATCCTCTTTCCAATAGCAACCACTGTTCCAAAGCCTTTTTTGATCTCACAACCATCATCTTGAAACATAATATTATAGCCTTTTCTACACATTTGTCCAACACTCAAGAGCTTATTCCTTAGAACCTTAACATAAAGAGCATCATTTGTGCTATGCTTGTCATCAAAACTGATTGGACCTTTTCCACATATCTTAGTAGATGTATCATCACCAAACTTAACAAGACCTCCTTCATATTTCTCAAGTTTAACAATCTTACTTTTGTCACTGGTCATATGATTTGAGCATCCACTATTAATGATCTAGTAGTTCTCCTCTCTAGCATGAAAAGAAGTCCCCATAGTTCCTTCAACATTATGACCTACTTTCAGATCATTTTCCTTCATACATCTCTTAGAGTTAGTAGAATTAGATTCAACATTTATAGCCATGAACAAGCATTCACTATCCTCATCATCCACATAGTTAGATTCATCATTAGATATACTAACATCTTCTCTAACATAATAATTTTTCTTAATTGTTTTACCTTTGCTCTCCTTATTTTTGTCATTTCAAGCTTTGTTTAACATCTTGAAGCATAATGACCTATCTTTCCACAACTAAAACATTTTGAAAGGTAACTTACCTTTGTATTTTCCAGTACCCTTTTTCATTCTTCTCACAAAGTTTTCTTCTACATCATGAAGATCCTCTTGATCTGATTCCTCAAACTTTTATGATTTACCAACCTTAAAAATAGTCTCAACTTTTGCATTACTTGGACAAAATTCTCTCATTTCAAAAGTAGATAAAGCACCATACAAATGATCTCTAGTATATTTACTTAAATCCTGAGCTTCCTCAATAGCAGAAACTTTATGACTATAAGCTTTAGGAAGAGAACTCTTAGTACCTTCTTTACCACTTCTTCTTCAATCTTTCCACCAAGACCTTTGATGGAGTTGATAGTCTCATCCACCTTATGCATGTATCTTGTAATGTTTTCATCTTCTGACATTCACATCTTCTCAAATATGATCTTTAGATTCTACATCTTAGCTTTCTTTCAACCTTATCATCTCCCTCATAAATGCTTTCCAACTTTGTCTAGATCTCTTTAGCAGTTTTTAGATTCATAACTTTCATAAGTTCAATATCAGAAAGACCACTTAAAAGAGCATACCTTTCTTTACCATTATTTTCATAGGTCTTGATCTCATCATCAATACGCAAACCATTTGTAGGCATAGTGTATCCAGTCACAACAGACTTCCAAACTCCATATCCAAGGAATACCAAAAAACCTTCCATCCTTGTATTCTAGAATGCATAATCTGATCCATAAAATAGAGGAGCCTCCTTCTTGTGTGCCATACCAGATCTACCTCAAGCGGTTAAGCTTTCTTCTAAGGAATCTTGCTCTAATACCAATTGTTGAATGCACAAGACAATTGGGAGGGGGGGTGAATCGGTTGTACATTAAAACATCAAAACCCCGATAAGCATTCAGATTCACATTAACTTTGTTAATCCTTTAATCTTGAGACAACTTGTATACAACAAACATATCTTGAACACAATCTAGAATATTCCACAAACACCTTGAAATCCAACAAATTCCTTCACAACAACTTTCACTTGAAGAACAAACTCATCCTGTGCACCCAATTAATCTTTTACATATTGTAACTCAAGAAACTAACTTACAGAGCTCTAAACTTCAAACCACATCAACCGAAGATAGATATGAGCAATACAAACACACTTCCAAATCCACAACACTAGAAAGAACACTACAGAGAAATGTGAAGCAAAACCATTTCTCCCAGACAACACTACAATACACAGTTCACACACTAGTGAACACAACTTTCTTTGCACAATGATCTAGGACAAGAAATTTTGGACATAACATCTTTGAACACCTTCAATCAACATATCCGAAATGCATAAGCAGATCTTCAATATCGATGAAATGTGGAGGAAAATCAGAACACTACTCTATCACATAGAACATCTCTCCAACACCCTGTTTTCTTTTTTCTTCAAATTTTCTAAAAAGAACTTGGAAACCAAGCATGCCAAAAGCACATTCTCATCACTTGCAACACTTCCTCATTGCAACCAAACCAACTACAACATAGAAATTCAACCATACACATGCTTATCAAAGTAACACTAGGGGTTGACACTAGTGACACTACTAATGACAACATAATGAAACTAATCAAAGAACCATCACAACCTCTCAACCATAAATACAACAAAATAGACTTCCAACAATCACCAATGGTATGAACCAGTTGAAATCAATGAAAACACCAACTACTCATACTTGCAACACTTAGGAGTCTTAGGAATCCTTTTCTGAGCATCTTCCTCTTCAACTTGCATCTCCTTTCACTTCTCTTCTTCTTTTTCTTCTTCTCTGTGAGCGGAATCATTAGATTCTTATCCTTCTATCAATACTAAGCTTTTATGTGGTTCTTCATCTACTTTGTCACTTGCACTTTCAACTATCTTCTTTAGCCTTTTGTTGTAGCACCGATAAGCCTTGCTTCTTGTAGAATATCCAAGGGAGATTCTTTCATCTGACCTTGCATCAAACTTTCCCAAGATTTCTTCATCTCTCCTGATATAACATTTGCTTCCAAACACTCTAAAATATTTGATAGTAGGAGTTCTCCCATACCATAGTTCATAGGAAGTCTTTGAACTATTTACTCTTGCTTGTACTCTATTGAGTATGTATACTATAGTGTGAATAGCTTCTCTCCAATAGACATTCTAAATATTTTCTTCCTTCATCATTTTCCTTGCTACTTCCTGAACTATCCTATTCTTTCTCTCCACCACTCCATTTTGTTGAGGAGTTCTAGGAGCTAACAAATTCCTTTTTTATTCCATGATCTTCAAAAAAATTGAAAAACTCATTGGAGGTGGATTCTCCACCTCTAACAGATCTTAAGCACTTTATTTTTATATCCATTTCATTCTCAACCATAGCTTTAAATGCTTTAAACTTGTCTAGAGCTTTTGATTTTTATTTAAGAAAAGTTACCCAAGTTATTCTAGAGTAATCATCAATTAACAACAAGAAATACTTGTCACCTTGAAAGCTTCTTGTTCTTGTAGGTCCACATAGGTCTGCATAAGCAGCTAATATATAAAGAAGCTCATTGATTACACCAGTCACAGGGACTTCCCTTGAGTCCATAGCATAACACTTGCGTTGGGTACTGTCAAATTTCAATCCAAATTCATCCATGATCTTGGATGGCATTATGTTATTGGATGCTCCAAAATCAATAATACAATTCTTCAAAAAAATTCCCTCAACAATCAATGTGAGGAAAAATGGGTCAATTTTTCCAAGACAGGCTATGACTGAATTCCTGAGAAAAATATGAGGGATCTTAGTATCACTCCCTCAACTTCTTTATCCTTCTTATCCTTTTCACTCTCCTTGAGTGGAGTGGACACCACTAATTTAGTACAGGCTTTAGTAGCACCATTGATAAGGGCTAATGCCTTTTGTTTGTGTTCATCAATCCTCATCATCTTAAGCAAAGGAACATATACTTTTACTTGGCTAAGCAATTGAAACATATCAACATGAGTATTTTTAGGTAATTATATTGGGGTCATACCATGTTTTGTACCACTCTCCTTATGTTGATTCTTTGTTGTTTCAGTTCGAAGCTTGGCATCTTTTCTTGCAACTTCAGTATTCTACTTCTGCACCTTTTTCTTCACAACAGGGGACTTGAGCTCTCCATCTGCTTTTGGTTTATCAACTTTCTTAGCCCAAATCTTATCTCCCATGTTTTCCTTAGCTTTGACTACTTCTGCTTTACCATCACGCTTTTGCTCTTTAGCTTTTTGCTCCTCAATAAAGAGACCAGGAGGACTACCTTGGTCACCACCAACTATTCTATTTCTTAGATGATATGAGCTTCTGGCTTGAGCAGCCAAGGACATGGTATACCTTGCGATTTCCTCATCTGAAGGTCTTCTCAAGGACACATTTTCTTTAGTTTTTTCCAATGTCTACACTTCATTATCGTTGTCATCATCTTCATCAGAGAGAACTCACTGGTGATATGTGTTGGAAATATGACTTTGGTCATCCACATCCATTTCATGAGACTCCATATCAAACAAGTGCTCATTGTCAGCAAAATCAGAACCATCCATGATCATATTAATTTCAACATCATCCTCATTGGATTGATCAAAACCTTCAGGTACATCCTCTTCCACTTCAACCATCTGTGCAACTACACACTAAAGAGGAGAATGTGGCATTTGACACACCATGCACCAAGGGGTCTTATCAGCAAAATTGCTTGAGTTCTTCTGCAAAGGATCCAGAGGAACCTTGTTCTGAGCATTTTTCTTATTGTTAAGGATGGGCTTTCCATTATGCTAGTTTGTATTATATGGATGATCTTGCAACTGAGGAGGTCTTTCATTCTTATGATAATTAGACCTTTTGTTTGAAAAAAATTTCTCTTGTCTAGCAGTTTTGTTTCTTAGATCTCTCATGGTATTAGTAATGTTATCAATCTTATCCTACAAAGAATTTCCCTTAGCACTAGAATTTTTATCCTCTTTCTTTGGATTTTTGAGGATCATTACATCATCCCTCCTCCCAACTTTACCAGTTGCTCTACTGATATTATCAATATGGATAACCATCTTGTAAGCCTCTATCAACCACTACAACAAATCCCTATGATTTGCTCCATTTTTTTCTCTGTTTCTTGCTTCCACCCACTGTTTTAATGTATTTTTTTCCAATTTTTTGAAAACATCGATGCTATTTATCGGAATGGTGCTATTTTTGGCATTTATTTTTGCTGATTAGGACAATTCAGAACTAATGTTGGTGCTACTTCATTTCGACATTATCTCTTCCTTTAGCATCAATATTGGTTTCAAGTGTGGTGCCACTATTAGCACCGCATTTGGCTCCGAGTTTAGCTCTGAGTTTAGTGCCACTTTTAGCTCTGACTTTAACTTCAAGTTTAGCTTTGAGTTTAGCACTGATTTAGACACCCCTATGTCGAAGAGACTTATTTATATGTCTCATCGAAGATGTAAAATAGTGAAATTTCAACAAGATACAAACATATCAAGGAGAGAATCACTTACGTCACATTGACAAGGTATATCTACAAGTGCTCGGTGAAACACAACTCTTGGATATAACAAAGTAATGTTGATGAGACATTGAGATATCAGTAAGACAAATAAGATTGTCTCATTGACACTCAAGTAATGATCAAAAGCATACACCACTATACCACTAGGAAGGTGAGCAACATATGCGGTACAGCGGTATACACCACAACCCCATAGCAAGAAGCCTTGAGCAAGGCGATAGCGTAGTAAATAGTAGAAGGGAAGGGAAAAGTACCACCATACCGTAGTGACAATCACAAGTCTCCTCGACATGGTAGAGTTACATTGATATAAAGAAATACCGCTGAAGGAAAATATCGATGAGACAGTGGCATATTGGCAAGAGATATTAACTTGTCTCATCGACACCGACAACCAATATTAGAGGAATATAAGATCTAATGTCGATGAGAGATTGATATATTGGTAAGACAAATACGATTGTCTCATTGACACTCTTCAAGTAATGATCAAAAGCATACACCGCTATACTATCAGGAAGGTGAGCAACATATGCAATAGAGCGGTATACACCACAACCCCATAGCAAGAAGCCTTGAGCAAGGCGGTAGTGCGGTAAACAACAAAAGGGAAGGGTAGAACACCACCATATGACAATGGGTATAATAAGAGATAGTGGTAGTACAGTAATCGTGGCATCATTACAATTTACAACACTAAATGCAGCAAATCACATCAGTCACAATCCATTTGAATATAGCCTACCAAAATACTTGAAAACTCTAATAAACATACTCTAAATTTTTTGTTGAAATCTTATTTTCAGGCATAGCCCACTAGAATGGAGTTTTCATTTTAATAAACATACAATCAAACCTTTGTTGAAACCTTATTTTCAGGCATAGCTCACCAAAATGGAGAAGTGTTTAAGTAAATACTGGCAGAGAATGGTAAGGAGATGTGCATGATAGGAGGCATAGGATTCATTGTTTCTTATCTGATTCCTGCTCTGATCAACAAGGGTTACAATGTTCGCACTACTGTTTGTAATCTAGGTTTTTAATTGACATATGTTTGCATAATCTCAAATTCCTTCAGATGCTTTTGAAGTATCAATGTATCCTATATAGGGTTTAGAATGACTTCTTTTAATTTAAAAAAATAAATTGAAAATGCTTTTGAAGTATCAATGTGTCCTATATAGGGTTTAGAATAATTTCTTTTAATTTTAAAAAATAAATAAATGATGTATTTTCCTATGTTTAGATAATGTGGAGATCTCCTAAATCTGCCCTAGCACACTGTCGTCTTTCGCAATGTGTTCATTACTCTAGCTGCTAGGGTTTTGCATTTGACATCTTTAATATCTTCATGATAGTGTCTTTTAAATAGATCTCAGTCTTTTCTTTAATCTTTATCATGGTAACCCTTGAGTTCCATAATCCACCTTCAATCTCTACTAAGAATGTTGTCTTAAGCTATACTGCATAGTATGCATATAAAGCAACTCCTTCATACCTACCATTGTTTCAAACCACCACTCACCACCTTGCTTTAAATGTTGCCTCCATAAGCACAATAACATATTTTAAAATCATGGTTGCCAGTGATTGACCATTAAGGTCACTACTTTCATCAAGATACAATGAGATTTTTGTCTTCAAACTTAAGGCATTATGCAAGATAACATTGTGAATTGTTTATTGTGTACAATTTTATTTTCTTGCACATTTATTGCTTTGCTAACTTCCTTTAAGACTAGATATTGCACCATCAGCTGCAATCTCAAACAACTCACTCACCATCACTCGAAGATTCCTTTCATGAGCATCCTTGTATAAAATTAAACAATGCCCTATAGACTTCCTACTTACTAATATAGGGGACTCATTGTTTCATGGTATTTTGAGTTTTTTTAGAAGGGGTTAATATGTGGCATTTTTATGTGCAGGAAGAATAGATTGTGATGCAACATTCGGGTATGGATGGTTCAGGAAAAAATGGATTTCTATCGATGTCATAACCAGGTTGGATTGTACCTTGAACCAGTCTGAAACACTTTCGGGTGTTTTTGCTCAGAAGCAGAACTTGAGTGTGGGAATTTCCAAATATCTGACAGAGGAAGTGCCTACATTCTAAAGATAAAATCATAAATCTTCTTATCTAGTTTCTGATCCAACCCGACATCTTTAATACTTGATAGAGAAAGTTTGTACATTCTAAAGGTAAAATCATAAATCTGCTTGTCTTTGTACAATCGCTCGTTTGAATTATTTCTTTAACAGTTTTAGGTCCACATCCATGTACATATCTTCTTTTGCTAGTTGAATGCTTAGGCTTTGCATTTGCTCCAATATCCATCTAAAATAATCAACAACATGCATTAATTTATGATTGTACCTTAAGCCGGTGTGAAATGCTTCCGAGTGTTTTCACTCTGAAGTAGAACTTGTGTGTAGGAATTTCCAAATATCCAATAGAGGAAGTTCCTACATTCTAAAGATATATTCTATGAAACATTCATTATTTTCTATGAAACAATTTATATATTCTTGTACTTGTAAATATTCTTTTACTATTATGTCTATTAAAGAAAATAGAGTTTGAATAAAACATGCTTCACCCTTTTTTGTAAGTGAGTATGTGAATTATTGTTTAAGGAAAAATCTTACAATGTTTACATTTTCAGTTTACTAGTTTCAAATCTTCATTTTCTATTTATATAAAATTGTATGTGCTCTTTATCTCTAATGACATAAAACAATAATGTCATCAAAATTAGGGTTTTCAATTTTGAAGCACCATCATTGTCCACACTTTTCATATCCTATTCACTTTTAAGTACAATCATAAAATTTTTATTTTTATTTCTTATTCCAGTCAATCTTGATTCCTTTCAGCACAACATAGTAGGTTGCATGTTAAATTTCAAACATTTTCTTTGCATTTTTTTGTATATATTATTTTCTCAGTGTATTGAATTATGTAACAATAATTTCACTTATGAGATATACAGTAAAAATAAAATAAAGCACATGTTTTCTTTTTCAAGGGAAATGTATGGTGAATACCCTATGTCTTTTAGATAAGTGTGCAAGCGAAATAAGACATAACCGATTGAATCTGATTTTCTACTGTACAATTTTTTTTTATGCTAAAGCAGCAACAACTTATCATGGATTAGTTTTGGCTAAGAAACAATGTGTTTCTAAACTATGGCTAGAGGGGCCCAGACTCTCTTAATGTGATTAATTGTCTCATGATGAAATGTCCTCCTTCATGGTCAATTGCAAATTTTATTAATGACTCGATATCTATTATTAACTCTTTTGAGGAGATCAAAATCACACATGTTTTTCGTGAATCGAACATGATGGCTGATGGGGTTGCCAACATGGGAGTGGCTGAGAGATCTAAGTGGGATTCTTTTGAATCGCTACCTCTTAATCTGAAGTGTATTTCTAATGATGACCAACTGGCTTGTTTCTAGGTGAGATGTTCTCGAGGAAAGGTTTTTCATTATGATTTTAAGTTGGGTTTTGCACGTCAACCCTTTGCTCTTTCAGTTTCATTATTCTTTCCTTGGTTTCTGTAGAAGGATGGACTGATAGTTTTGGCAGGGTTACTTGGAATGATAAGCCCACATGTATTGTGGGTGTTTGTTGTATTGTTTTGAGCAGCACCTGGTTCATTTTACTTTTTCATTTCTTCCAAGTGTTCTTGGGTTTTTGTTTGTTTCTTGTCGCTATGGGTGGTGACCGTTGCAGAATTGAGCTGAGTTCCTGTGAAGAGTTTCAGAAAAATGCTACTATGTGGGAGCACTTGGAATTGGGGGGGTTACTCAATTTATGCAGAAAATTCAAGGCCCAGACCTTGATGTAACAGATTTCTTTGTGAAAGGATGGAATGGGAGGTCTTTGTGTTACCAGGGCATTGAGTTTCAAATTGAAGAGGATTTTATTACGGAGGTAATTGGTCTTTCAGTTGCTAGGAGAAAGTTTTTCAAAGACAGGGGAGCCACTAAGAAGGCTTTTGTGAATTTCTTTAAACATGATGAGAGGAAGAAGGTTAAGGAAATTGGAAGTGGAGGTTATGCTAGGAAGTCCCTGAAGCCGCTTTGGAGGGACCTCATGTTGGCCATTATGCACTATTTCACCCTTGAAGGTAGATTCTTTGTGGTTTACAATCACCATTTTATTCTCTTAAATCATTTTAGGCATAATGTTTTGGTCTCATTTCCTTTTTACCTATTGCATTCTATGGTGAAGAGTATTGAAGACCATAGAAAGAACCCTAAGAAGGCAGTTCTTCATCAAGGGCTTATGTGTTTGATTTTTTCTCACATCAAGCTAAAGTTGATCTCAGTCTCCCCTAAAACTCCTGGTAAGAAGGAAGTTGAAAATGATGGGTATGAAATAGGGGACTTTGCCGGTGAATGGGTCAGTAGTTCAGAGGAGGAAGAGTTAGAATATGAGGATATGTTTGTTGATGAAGGAGGCTCTGAGGAAAGGGATGAGGAATTGAAAGAATGGGGTAATTTCTATGAGACTAATGTGGAGTTGCGGGAGACTGTGGCTAATTCTGTTAGAAAATCTTTGAAGGGGAAAACCAAAGGAATGAAGAAAGTTAAAGCTTTGGCCAAAAGGAAAATTGAGGTGGTTGTCCCTGGTTCAAATGTGAATCTCACCTTGTCTTCTAGAAAAGAGCATTTGAAGGGTTGTCATCCTGTGGGTGATGAGGGTTTGAAGGGTTGTCATCTTGTGGGTGATGTGGATCCTTCAAATTTTGATTGTGTTCAGAATGCTTCATTGGGGAGCCCTATTCCTGGTAAGGATGGTCTACTAGAGAGCTCCCCAATGCAAGGGCTTAAGGTGTCGGTTAATTTGGGTGGCTAGTTGAGTGGCCCTGCTGATATGGGAAACTCTAAGATGGAGGTGAAGCCTAATGAGACTAGCCCTATTGGAACTGTAAAAATCTGATGATTTTGCATATTGTTCACATTCATATTTTTCAAAATAAGTTCTACCACAAGTACATTTTGCTTGCATTTTGCCCATATTGCCCCATTGAATCCATCGGGTCTTGCTTTTTTCACATTCTGGTTCTTATCGGCATGAGATGGTCAAGGTCTCCCTGACCCATGTTGCATTTTCTGCTAGCAAACGTCTGTGTTGCCTATTGGCAAGATGTTTTTGATGTCTTGGTGACTGGAATTTACTTACTGGTTGTTATCGGGGGGACATTCACATTGTTTCGGTGATAGAAAAGGTTCCTATTGGCATAAGCTATACCGTCGGAATGAGGTCTTATCAATTACATTTTGTCTCGCCGACTAACATGTATGGAGATGCATCGGTGAGAGTTTTCCTTCAATGAAGCATCTTGGTGAACTCACCTAGTCTTGCCGACTGGCAGTGGAAGATCTAACATTTCGGAAAAGGTTCAATGCTTCGGTGAAGGGTTATAGCGAGATGCATATGTCTCACCGATGGAGCATAAAGGGTTTCTTTCAATTGGCTTTCAATGAGAAGTTTGTTGTGTCTCACTGACTGACAACATAAAGGGATGGATTTTGGTAAGAGTTGAAGTTTGCGGTAAGAGGTCTTGGCGAGTGTGAACTGTCTTACCGACTAGCGATGGAGGAGGCTTATTGGTGAGAGGTATTCTATCGGTAAAAGGTCTCGGTGAGTGACCTTTGGTCTCGCCGATGGAAGACAACGAAGGTCTCTGTTGGTATGAGAATTGCATTCTCTTGGCGATCTCATGTGAACTCAGGGCTTTTGGTGAAACATATTGTGGTCTACATGGCATCTCCCCGACATCACTAAGCTATAGCAAAGGCTAGTAAGACAAATGGATGCATCTCGGTATGACTTATGAGCTTCGATGTAAAGTCTTGGTGAGCCCGTTGGGTCTTTTCGACGAGGTCAATGAATGGTTTTCGGCGAGAGGTTGGCATTGTCTTGGCGACCTATGGATGAAAGGAGCATATCGATAGGAGTTAGCGATATCGGTATGAGGTCTCAGTGAGTGACCTTCGGTCTCGCCGATGGAAAATGAGGGACCTCGTCGGCATAAAAAATGATTTGTCTCAACGACACTCAAGGATGGTTGGGGTCTTTCAGTATAACAAAGTAATCTGCAAGAGGTCTTCCCAAGAGTGATTTGTTACGACGATAAGTTTGATCACGGGGGTTCTCAGCAAAACAAAGGCTTGTCTAAATGACATCTCCCCGATATCACAGAGCTACAACAAAACACAAAGGGGACATGCAGATGCTTCTAGTCTTCGATGTAACAAGCAATTGGTCACAGTGACATGTGAATGGTAAAAGATCTCTTAGGGAAAATAAGGTGATCTACAGGATATCTCCCCGATGGAAGTGGTCACGAAAAAAGTGAGTAACACCAAGCGAAGCAATTAATGATTGAATTGCCTTCAACATGACGATACGATATGTCTCGCCGACTATTTCATAAATGAAAAATTGAAATTTGAATAACTGAGGCTGACATGTAAATTGCTAAATTACCGTTGCAGGCCGACTTGATTGGAGCCCAAATTCTATGGAAGGCCGACATGGATTTTCAATATGTTTATTTTCTTGATGCTGGTGTATAAATAGGCATTTTTGTAATTGTAAGATCACCAATTATTAGATATTTGATACACAGCAAGTAGATAGAGTGGAATAAAATTATCAGATCAGAGACTATTATTGCATGATTTCAGAATGGAGGTATTTATGAAAATCAGTTGATGTTGTTGCATTTCTCTGGTGTCAATTATTTGTTGAATTTAATTAAAGTATTGCTAAGCTATCTCCAAGATTGAGGTTTTTTGGTTGTTTGAATTGATATGACAAGTTTATATATAATTCATCAGTGCACATTTACTATATCTGTGTGATTGATTGATTGGTTCTTTCAAGCAAAGATTAAATCCTTTTAGTTAATCACAGTAATCAGAGAGAATCATTTGGATTGTTTCAAGTAGAGCTTCGTAATCACATTTTGCATGTTTATACAAGTTGTAAACATAGTATATGCCAGATAATTTGTGTTTCTCCAGAGAAGTGTTGATCATCTTGATCTCATTTGACTCTGCATACCCAACAAGACACTGGTCTCTGCACTTCATCATTTTGAATTCATTCAGTTTCTTTATATCTGTTTATTGAGCATTTTAGGATTTAGAGTTGAAGATTGCTGTTGTGATTGATTTCATTTGTTCACTTCCATTTACCATTGTGGACAAATCATTGCAAGAAAGATAATCATAAGATAAGTCTACTTAATTTAGAGAGGTACAACCGCCCAAGGTTTAGCAACACCTAAAGAGTAGAAGGTTGAGTTATCTTGACCTTGTCTATTACCCTAAAGCATATCAAGAGATTGGAAGCCTCTTGAGGTATCTTTCCTGCATTTTTGAGAGCTAACAGGCCCCATGGATATGCAGGGGATTGATGCAGTTAATTATTCTCAAGATTTTTCTATTGTGGAGAAGGAAGTGAAGAAGGAACGTATGGAGGCGTTAGCTGATTTGGAGAAATTACCAAATAAGGAGAGGATAAAGGTGGATGTTGTGGATGTCAAGGATTCCCCATCCGAAGAAAAGGATGAACAAAATAGGGGTTGTTCTGATGCCTTTGTTGACTTGGAGCAAAAGGGTTAGCCTCCAGTTAATTGGGATGAAATTGACATGAATATGTTTTGTAGAATGGTCGAAGATAGGATGAGAAACCTGCTTTCCCTGGTTAAGTGGTTATTTTTTGAGGTTAAGGAGCTCAATCTTCAGATGAAAAATTGAAAGGATGTTTGTGTTGCTATGCTAAGAGGTAACTAAAAGGAGTAGGAAATAAAAGGCAAAGTGAAATCAATGTATATTAAGCTTGATAAGCTATTGGCCGATGTTGATCGTTTGGGGGTTTCTCATGAGGAAATAATTTACTCTTTGGAAGTTATTGTTAATAAAATGTTAGAGGATAGAGTGGCAAGTCTGGAGGATAAAATGGGAAAGATGTCAGAGGACTTGAAAATGATGGTCAATATTAGCAATAACTCTTTGAAGACCACTGTTATGGGTCTTTTTGTCCTAAATGAGAAAGTGTTGAATTGGACAAGAAAACCACTTGAATTGGGTAATATGGAGGAAAGGATTGAAGAGATTAGTGGCTCTGACCTGGTGGAGAAAGCGGAAGCTTCTACTCCTATGCTGGAGAAGGACATGCAGGCGGGTTTGTGCCTTAGGACAAGGAGCAAGATGAAAAAGAGGGTTGTTGTTGTTGTTGAGGAGCTAAAGGATGTTACCAATATCCATGAAGAGGTCATCCAAGAGAACATGGCCTTGGCTAATGTTTTAGATAATTTTCTATAGCTGGTGCTTCCTCTTTTGGTTCAGGAGGTTTGCTGATTTTTTTGCTTTTGGGTTTGCTGACGGGTTGCTAATGTTCCATCTTATGTCAAATTTTTGGTTTTTTGGGCTATTGGGCTTAGTGGTTTAATTTCTCTTGTAGCTTGGCATCATTGTAAAGGGTTTTTAGGCCCCTTGAAAACCTATTTTTCCTTATCAAAAATTGTTTGAATCTGATTTTCTATTGTACAATTGTTTTTTTATGTGCTTTTTACTTTTTGCATGTGGATTACCCTTAGAAAGAGACTACTTATCTTTTCTTAAATGAATCCTTTACATTTCCTGTCTATGAAAGGAATTTACTACTTGACAACAGGTTTGTGAGTTTCATACAAATTAAGATTGCTGTAAAAGGCCATCCTTGCAAATGTTGTTTGGTCTAGAATTATAATGTAAAATAAAAAAACTTGCTAGGAGAATAAAATAGGTTTTCAATTGTCCAAGTACAACATAATATTACTGAAGCATTTCAAAGTTTAGGCATTTAAGATTCATGGATCTCCTTGGAGGTCACCCACCTAATATAATAATAGTAAATTAGTATGAACCTTTAGTCATAAATTAAAATGCAATATAATATCTCTATGTCTCTCATACATTAATGTTTCATATAACCACATACCTTGTAAATGTTGACAATCGACTTATGGCATTCCTTAAGTCAACTGTAAGACAAGAATCCCCCCTAATTTCCGATGGCATGATATACTATCAAACACATTTATGAAAATTAACAACATTCGATTTTCACAGTCCATGATAGTTATGTAAAAATTTGCACACAGTTTATCTAGAAATCTTACTCACATAACATTTATGAAAAGGTCATTAGTAATTTTTTCTCGCACAAAAAAATATCAAAATAAATTTAGTGCTTAATCAATGTTGTCTCGACTATTTCCACCCACTTTCCTCTTAGCGATTTCGTATTTCTACGCCATCCATGTCCTCTCTCCATGGCCTCCTCTGTGAATAAAAATGCTGCCATAGAAGCTTTCATCGCACTACCGTCGGGAAGGAAGAAGCAACTTGCGGGACTGTGGTAAAAACTTCTTTACCACACTGAGCTGATGAAGGAGCCACATGATAGTGGTGGTCACTATACTACCACATGCCAATGGTAGAAGACTTGCAGGAGTCACCACAACACCGCTAGGAATAGAAAAATGTACCTTTACAACAATGAAAATAGTCACTATACAACAATGATAGGCGCTCAATTAAACACACTTGGCGCCACCTTAGGCGCCCCAAAATGATTACATTAATAGCCAAAATTTGGTGCTCAAGTTGGCGTTAAGGAAGAAATCAAATGACAAAAAAGGGAAAATGTCGCATGAAGGAGAAATCAAAATAAAAAATTTAAAAATTTCCCACATGAAGGAAGAAATCAGACAACAAAAAAGGGAAAAATGCCATGCGAAGGAAGAGAGCAGAGCGCTACCAGCAACTGAAGAGAGCACAAAGCCAGGATGCATGGAGGAAGTCTAGTGAGGAGAGTACGCAGGTATTTGAATTTTCTCATAATATTATATAAAATTTATTAAACGATATTTAAATTTTTTTTTTCTTCGATTGGTGATAATATTTTTATTTTATTTAAGATAAATCAAAATATACAAAGCTCCAAATAAAAATTTCTTCTAGCACCATCACTTCATGTCTACCCAAACACCAGCTATTTACAGTATCGAAACCAAAAACAGAGCTTAACCCCTTAATCTTATACATCAACATCTAGCTTAAGCACATTGAACTAGTTTACGTAGAATTTCCAGAAGCTACCCAGATGCAATGGGCACATTTCCACCAGTGGCTTCACCTTCTTTCTCGGATGCAAACCCTTCTTCTCACATAGCTCCTCTTTGGCGATGGCTTTGAGTCCCACTATTATTTCCTCAATCTCCATTAATTCAATGCACAGTTTCAAAGCTTGCCACCCCCATTCTACACCCTCTCTCCACACGGCTTTGGTTCTTCCTTCTAGCCACCTAATGAAATGGAGATTTATCTTTGCTACTTCTAGGTCCACACCTTCCGTTCCTTCACTCACAAAACCTTGTCCTAGTATAGCCATTTCTAGGATACTGTCCATGTTCACTAAGAAATCCCTATGTACCAATGCTTTCATCACTTTCCTTACAACCTCCACCGACTCTCCTAAGTCCAGTCCCCACACCATGATTAGAGACTATATATCTATATTAGTCTAATATTTGTGCTTCAAATCTTCGAAGCCATTACCTAGAATGATTTACACATATTGCGCCACCTTCACATCCTTGTACAAGAACAAGCCACACGATCTCTTCACTGTCACTTTTCCATCAAAAGGATCCAATTTCCTCCTCACTTTCAAAGTGAAGTTGGCCTCCATTTGTTCTCTGGTACATTAGACACCAGACTACTTCTTACCATTGTCCTAACACTCTCCTTACTCCCACAAACCAAGAAGAATCGAAGGAAATGAAAGAAAAAACTTCATTACACAACAAATTGCTGGCCATCAACATTAATGTTGAACATACGTCCAACGCTGGCAAAAAGAGCTAATTCTTCAAAATTTCGAAAAACATTCCTTCAAAACAATTTGTAAGTATATTTAATATGTTAAATGATATATTTGTTTTATTTCCTTGGAAAAAGTAAATGATTGCATATTAATTAGTTTAACTAGTCCATGTGCCATGTTTTGATAGGAGGAGAAATATGGTTGCCATCCAAAGCAATTTGAAAAGAATATGTTACAAAGCAAAAAGTGGAACGATTTTTTAATCTGGATGGAGAATGAGGTATCAATAGTTGAGTTTCAATAACTTAGTTGGATAGTGTTGTGCTAATATGTCAATTTGCATCTCTTGTGTTGAGTTTATTGATTGTAGGATGAGTAAATAGAGCTCAAATCTTATGATTAAAATATGACCATTTATGTGCATGAATAAATAGTAGAAGGATGCAGATGAACTCAATTCATCTGACTTTATGCCTCTTGGTAGGAATTCGTCTTGAATCTTTAATATCAGGTGCCCGAGACTTCCCTGTAGCTTTTATCTTTTAGATGAGGTTGCTCTTATAGCTCTCTTACTTGATAAATCCTTAAAACTCTGAATTCTTAACATTCAAAAGATAAATGGAATGTCCTCAACACCCAGTAGAGCTATCCAAAAAAGCTAACTAAAAGCGAACCCAGTTTTTTAATTTAATAATTTAATTATAAAGTTTAAACTTTGAATGTTAATTTTTTTATATGTTATTAGCTTATTGTATGCTACAACATTGTTTAATATTTATATCTATAAATTGTCTCTATCACATTAATAGTGTGTCAAAATGGAAAGGAAATTATCAGAAGTAGTATGCTCTAAATTGTAATACTTAGTGAATCTAGATCCATAGTTAGTAATGTCCAAACAAAACTTGTCCCAACAGCCATAGGGAAATGGGAAAAGTTAATGGGTAATAATCAATGGGCTACGTAGGAGGCTGTCATACTGTCAGCTAATTAACTAAGCCTTCCCCCATGCACTCTTGAATTGGTGGGGGGGAGTCTAAAAGAGCTTACATTGCTTCTTACCATTGAACTTAATGCAAAAAATATTCCACATCTTAAACCGCCAAATGGTCATGTGATCGGATTTCCTTTTGTAATTGGGAAAGAGGAAGCCATCCTCCTTCTAAGTTGGATTCAACATTTACTGCACACATCTAGGAGGTCTCTTCCTACGAAATTCAAGACAAGTATCATGGAAACAAAATGGCTTAAAACCTCTAGGGGATATCAATCTCACAACATGTGTTTCTTGTTAGATTATGAGTAGTCATAGACCAGTTTGCAGTTTGATGTGCTTTGAATCCTTACATCTAAAGGAAATTTTCTTAACATAAATATTGCTAGGGAATTTCAATGTTGTCAGTAGTTGGCATTAAAGTCATACACCGCAACATTGAAAATGATCCTTATATAAGAATTCCCTCCATCTTGTTGGCTTGCAACACTCTTTGATGGTGCCTACATGAAATCTGATTTTGATTCCTCTACATCAGAGGGTTCATATCATTGATCTGACTCTTCTGAATTATCAGAATCAAAATCACTAGCTTCCATATTCAAAAATTCCCAACCACCATCTTTCAATAAATTTATCTGGATCATTAGTAATACTCTTCAAAATTGGCCGCTAGTTCAAGTTCATTCTTCTTTCATAATACTTTATATCCATGGAGTTCACCATTCCTTGATGCCATCAAGTGAAGATTGAGGAATGGAAGTCAATGTGGAGTACATCTTGCTTGAAGTCTTTGAAAATAATAGCCATATCTTTTTTCCCAAGTCCTACTCTCTCAAGGTTAGCAATCTAATCTCACTAATAGTGATTACTAGGAAAGATAATTCCCTAACTCTACCAAACATTTTACCGTAGGAACAATAAAAGTAGAGGCTTTGAAAGGAACTCCATGAAAACCAAGCTAAATGGTATATCAAACTCTAGTTCAAAATCTTTTAGATGAGGCTGCTCCCATAGCTCTCTTACTCGCTTAACAAATCCTTGAAACTTTTTATTGATTTTATTTTTCCTGTCCCTCTCTTGTTGTTCTTCCTTAATTTCATCAGGATCATACATTGACCTTCTTTCCCCTCCTAAAGTTTGGACCACATCCATTACCTCCACATAAAACTAGACATCCTTGGTCTTCTTGGTTCCCACATCGTGATATGGTTATGCAAATGAAAATGAAGCAAAGTAATCATCTCCTTCTCCGCTGGCTAGAATAATGCATGCTTAATGTTTTGATACAAGATATCAGCTCTCTCTTCTCTCATGGTTGAATATTACTGAAATCCATTATGGTGGGCCTCCAGATTTCCATTCATCTTTCTTCCTCTTCCACCAAATGCTGGCCTGATCCATAAGTCTGCAAGCCTAATTAGCTTTGTTTTTGAAAGCTGAAGTTTCTCTTGACTCACCAGTATTAGCTGTAACTTTTTTGAAATTTTATTATGGTATGTGCACTTTGATATGATGTAATATGATTGTGGTTTCATCTCATATGTTGCAATATTAGATATATAACAAATAAATAAATTATTGCATAGAATAAATAATAACTTTTCATTTTAAATGTTTTTTTTTTGTAGAACACGGGTCTTCTAGAAGATCAAGATGATCCTTAACATGATATAGATCCACAAAATATTGGTTTTGTTGGTATAGATCACATGGAAGAGGATGATGATGATGCAGATATGAAAGACACCAAGGCCGATGACAATGATGATGACAATGACGATGATGACAACGACGATGATGATGATGATCATGATGGTGATGATGATGATGAGACAGTTGATGATAATAACCAGTGACATTCATGATCATATAGACTACATCATGGATCATCGTTGATATATCGTTATGATGACTCTTTTCATGGTTACTATCATATGTATCATTTTCACAGCCTACAGTACTATATTGTTGAGTTGTATCATATTGACATGTGTCATTTTCACTGTATTATTTGGAATGTATCATCTTGAATTGTATCAATTTGAGTTACATAATTTATCAATTTTATTTATATCATTTGTACATGTATCATTTTCACTTATGTCGACTATTGGACATGTATCATTTTGACATGTTTTTGATGTACTGGCATATTTGACTTTCACTTGTTTTAGTTATATATGATGACGATCTTATCAGTATTGACTTGTCAATTTACATATATTAAAAGTGGTCGATGATTTTTGGATGGATATTTATTAAGTATGATGATTTTAATTTACTGCTTAGGATGGATGTCAAATTCAATTAAATTATAGATATTTGACTCACTTTTTTTAATTATAGATGATGATCATGTTACAATAATTATATTTTTATTTAATCATATGAGTTAAATAATTAAATTAGTTACTCTATAATCATATGAGTTATTTAAGAGGAACGATATATTTAACTAATTAAATTGAAATAAAACATATTAAATTAATAAATGGAAGCAAAACAAGAAGCATTTTTAGAAGAAAAAAAGGAAGCAATAATGGAAGCCAAACTAGAAGCAAACTAGAAGCAATCTTGGAAGAAAAATTGGAAGCAAAACCATAAGCAAACCTGGAAGCAAAACTAGAAGCAAATTTGGAAGCAAAACAAGAAGCAAAACTAGAAGCAAAACCGGAAGAAAAATTGGAAGCAAAACCAAAAAAAAAATTAGAAGCAAAACCTAAAGCAAAACCTGAAGCAAAACCAAAAGCAAAACCAGAAGCAAAACCGGAAGCAAAATTGGAAGGAAAACTAGAAGCAAAATTGGAAGCAAAACTAGAGGAAAATTTTGAAGCAAAATTGGACATCAAATTAGAAGCAAAACTAGAAGAAAAAATGGGAGTAGACGTGGAAGCAAAACTAAAAGCCAAATTGGGCGCCAATTTCGGCTTAATTTCTGACGTTACTTCTCAGCACTATTTTAGGCGCTTTCGGAGGCGCTATGATTTTTCGGTGCTAAAAATGACACTAAATACGATGGAAAAATAGGTGCAACATCCAACATCGAGTTGACCATGCCTGTTTGCGCCGAGTTTAGCACCAACCAAATTGTTCAATTCATGGCTCAAAATACACTAAAATCTAGCACAAAAGTTGGCGCTAATTGCTTGTTGTGCTATTGTGAATGCTTGAGGATTCTTATCAAGTGGTATCTCATATTGGCATCAAAGGCATTACAATAGTTCACC
>VDFB02013568.1:0-23155 GCA_007258455.2 Sequoia sempervirens | reverse complement strand
CCTTGATGTATATAAATAAGAGCTTACGCTCATTTGTAAATAACTTTTGCTTGAGAGAGAAATATATGCTGTGCCCACCTTGCCCTCAATATTGCTCTTTTTCGTATTTGTTCATGTGTCTTCACTATTGCAATTGATTGTTATACCACATAGGGTTTCGAAAGATTGTGATGCTGAATTCTTTCCATAGATTAGATATATCTGTTTGAACATCTTTATCATTGAAATCAATTGTTATACCACCTAGGGTTCCAAAAGATTAAGGTGATAAGGCTGTTTTGTGTTAATTTACCATTGTGATCGATCGTTATACCACCTAGGGTTTCGAGAAGTTGCAGCGATAAATCTGTTTTGTGAATCTTTATCAATATAATTGAAGGTTATACCACCTAGGGTTTCGTGAGATTATAAAGATAAAGGCTGTTTTGTGAAGGCTTTGCTGATTCGATCAAGTGTTATACCACCTAGGGTTTCATAAGATCGTCTTGGTAAATTCTTAAAACTGTTGTGCCCAATAAGTTGGTTTAGATTGAGATGATAGTTGTGCCCACCTTGCCTTCAAGTAGAGAGTCTAACCCTGCTTATCGTCAGATAGTCAAACCTTGCTCCGTTTCCTCTTGCTCTGTTTTCCTGAGGAGATTGGATAGATATAAGTTGTAGTTTAGTTGATTTGCAAAACTAGAGAAAACTCAGCTGCAACGTAAAAGTTCTTTCAAGAAAGTCTTGTGCCTCTAGCAGCTGAAACAAAAAGACAGGAAGTAGTTTTAGCTTATTTTTCCTTTGCAAAGTATATTTGTCAAAGCACATCGAGGGAGCTTCCCCTCCATAATTCGAAGAGCACTCATTGCGTAGTGTGCATAGGCCGTTCATAACAACTTGTACTCCAGAGGTGTTAGTTGTTACTAACATGAAGCTTTAGGCTTCACCGCTAGACTTCACTAATTTTGAAAAGTCATCATTTGAGCTCATAGGCGACCATTTGCTCAAGATATTGTACTTTTTATTAACTTCCTATTTTATAGCTGACAAAAAAAGTTACGACTGGCTATCTTCAACACTGATTTCCAGGTGACCAGATGATGCTGAGACTGAACTGAGATATTCATTACGAAGCCTGCTGAGCAAAGAAGAAATGTCTGCTGGGAGTCATCACTGCAAAATCCATCATTTAACACCTTGAAAAACTTGATTAAATTCATTTACAAGTGCCAGACTTAACCATTTCTCCAAACTGCCATCTGATACTTCAAACGGCTGCTAACGACGAACGGTGAACCCTGCTGACAGGAAACCAAGCTCACTGCGTGACTAGAGGCATTTTGCATCCAACGGATATACGCACGGCATTTGAAAAGTGCATTAAGGGCCCCAAAAGTAAAAGCGCCCCTGAGCTACAGTTGCACTGACACTATTTTGACAAAAGTGCAACTCTCAACCAGATGCCCTACTTCGACCTCTGATATCTGGAGCTGGGATAACCCGATTCGAGCATTGTCTGTCTCAACGCGTAGCCAGAAGGACTTACAAGACATCTCTAGAGGTGACGAAGCAAGAAAACTGCTTCTAAGACCTCAAAAATGCAAGTGCGTATTTAATTTAAAATATACGCTCCATACTTAGCCATTTTCCGGATGTCTTCACTTTTCAACACTTCGTCAAAGACCTCGCACGTACGAGCGTCTGCCAAATCACAAAAGTTGATGGCTGGGCTTGTTGAATAGATAAAGTAATTACGCTCAAGTCTTGTGAAGACTTCGAACGCGAACGATCTCATCTGACAAGCCTAAAGGCCAGGCGCCTCTGGACTGTAGAAATACAACGAAAAATTTATGCCAGTCCCCCCGTGAAATCACTCGGAATGTCGGATTAATAGGCAACTTAATGCAACGCGAAGCTGAACTAGCGTAGTACTGATGTTAGGAACGCCTTGTCAGCAAACTAGACCATCCTAAGGGTCATTTTGACAAGCGCCCCTGAGCTATAGTTGCACTGGAAACGCAACGAAGAAGCTCTGGGATGTGAAATATCCATTATAAGCTCATCTTCAGATGTCTGCTGCCGAAGCTCTGGAACTCGGATGACTGCGTTTGATAGCTCGTTGGACGAGCAGACTAGTTGTGAAGAGATTGACTGCATCAGTCATCAGAAAAACCAAAATCCAAACCTCCTTTAAGAAGGGCGCCTTCAAGCTACAGGTACGCTTTTACTGGAAAAGGACAAGTTTCTGCAATGTAGAACTTTGGAAATTTCAACTTCTGTCGCCAATTGCCAGAGTTACGGGTCTCGGATAGCCTCGTTGGATAGCTCATTGGATAGGTAAACCAATTCTAAAGAGTTTGACTGTATTTATGAGTACTTTCAACAAGATCTTGACCTTCAAAAAGAAGGGCGCCACTGGGCTACAGGTGCACTTTCTTGCTTTTCTCTAAGAAATCCTCATAATTTAATCACTAAAAAATCTATCTTGACCACTGAAATGACCATGTGCAACGTGAAATGTTGTTGCGAAACGCTCCTCCATCATGAAATGCTCCGTTCTGAGTCTCTGATTCAAGTTCTGATCAATGAAACTGCCTTTGACTGACAAAATATTGACAAAAACTCCATGCTTGATATTGCCCAAAAACTGTATTTTACATCATTTTATCAAGACTGACTCTTTTATACAAAATGCCTTGATGAAGCAAAAATTTTGGTTTTGGGTACAACACAAGAGAAATTGATTTTGCTAAGGAGACATTGGCAGATTTTGCTTAGTTGTGAAGTTCAAACTTTGAGAAATGCACATTCAGATTTTGGTGGTCAGTTCAAGCTGAAAGGAGATTCGAATTTATTGCTTGGGGCCAATTTGGTGACTGAAAAAGAAGTTCGATTTTCATATAATTTTGCTGGCAAGAAATTGTGGTTGCTTAAGGTTGAGCGCACCTAAGGGCTGGTGCGATTTTGTATGAGGAGGCAAAGAAAAATTCGACTAAGCTCAGGAGAGGGTCACAGGACTTATAGGAGGCTAGGCGCGGCATTGGAGAAGGCAAAGATGGTGTTTACATAAAGATTCGATCAAGTATTTGGTCACTGCAATTATAGTCATCATCACGTCATTTTCCAGGTTCCTCATATGTTTGTAATCTTACATACTAGAAGTATTTGCATTTTAAGAATTATGTCAAAATCGTTGTCCATAACAGCAACTCTTTGATGTAAGCTTGGCATGCATTGTAATCAGATTTACTCAAGTATAGTTCATAAAATCTGCATATTAACTCATGGTAGATAGGGCCTGGTCTACACTAGTATTGTAATCATTTACATCATGTCCAGCACTATAGCAGTTGTATCTCATTGCAAATGTAGTTGGGAGTTTGGCAGCAAACTGTTTGTGAAATTGTCTCATGGTTGTAAGTGTGCATTTTCCATAAGTAGATCATTTATATGCATTTGAAAAGAACAAAAATACTTGCATTTCACTTTCATTACATTGTTAGACATCTTGGCATTTATTTTCAAGCATTCAAGCATCATTAGCATCAACCAAAACCAAAACAAAGCAAACAGAAAACCATTACCAGCAGATACAAGGTTGCAAGACAGGTGTGTGTCAAAATTCTTAAGGCAGAAATTCAGATGTTTTTGATCAGTTTTGGCAAGGCACTTTACAGTGGTATCAAAGCTAGCATTCCTACCAGCCTGTGTGTTAGAATTGGATTATGAATGAGGATATTTTAGATATCAATCCACTTGACATTCATTATAGAAGATTAAGAAGAGGTTTGGGACCACTTGATTTCATGGAGGATAGACGAGATATACTAGAGGGCAGCACCCAGCATATTCTGAATGACCTAGCTAGAGGTCAACATGAAATAGCACAAATAGCACAACTCATACAACAACTTGCTAGTGGTAGAAACAACAACAATGGAAATAATGGCAATAATGGGCAGAATGGACATAATGGAGTTCATGATAATAATGCAGAAGTCAGTAACTCAGTTCAGAGCAATGCTAGGGCAGCTAGCAAGGTAACACCAAAGGCCTTTCATGCCTCAATTTTTGGGAGAACAAGATGCTGCTAATAAGGGGCAGCAAGCTCAAGAAGAGGGCTTCACAGAATATTTTAGAGAGTACCAAACTTTAGGGGATGAATTTCATACTGCAATGTTATTGGGAGATTTTTGCACTATCAAATACAAGAATAGGCCAAGAAACAACAACAGAGGGCAGCAAAACCAGGATCTACAACGGAAGGTTGGGAAACTTTCAATCCCTTCCTTTGATGGCTCTAGTAAATGTATAGCTAGAGCATGGGTTCAGAAGTTAGACACTTACTTCCAACTCAACCCTATGTTGGAGACCGAAGCCATTAAGTATGTTACCCTACATTTGGATGGCGAAGCACATGAGTGGTGGTACCATAGGCTTGTCACTTTGGGACATGTTAATATCACATCTTATTTGGAGTTCACACAAAAACTAATGGACAAATTTGATCAAAAGGATCCTAAACTTCATTTCAGGGAGTTAGCCCAACTTAAACAAAGTGACTCAGTGGATGCACATATTTCAGAGTTTTAGCGGTTGGCAGTCATGGTGATAAACATATTGGAGCAACAGTTGGTTATGCTCTTCAATGAGGATCTATCCAAACCACTTTGTGGTTAGATTAAGGCTTTAAAATTCGATTCCCTACAAGATGCAATCACTAGAGCTAGAGACATGGAGTACTCCACACCTAGCAACAAACCCCCTTCTAAACCCTTTCTTCCTCAAAAGAACAAGGGCAAAAAGCCTTTTCAGAAGAAGGGAAACAAGAGGAGTGATCCGGATGAGGAGTATCGCAGGGAATGCAGAATCAAGGGAATATGTTATCATTGCAAGGAACGTTGGAAGACTATACACCATTGCCTAGGTAAAGGAAAGGCTCATCTCATTGAAGTCGTATCAAAGGATGAGAGTAGTGATGATGAGCAATAGCAGAACAATGATGACAACAGTTCAGATGATGAGCAACCCCGGGAGAAGGGCAAGAGCAGTACCATTGCTACTATTTCTGGCACACCTAGATTCAACTCCTTCAGAGTTAGGGGAGATTTATAGGGTCCACATATTGCAATGTTCTATTGCAGTGTTCATTGATAGTGGGGCCACCCACAATTTTATTGATGCAGCCCTAGTGGCGAAGCAAAGGCTACCAACAGAGGACTTTGAGGGATTTAATGTGATGGTGGCAGATGGTTACAATATGACATGCACTCGGAGGGTCCTCCAGTTGCCTATTACCTCGGGCAATTACACAGTCATGGATGAATTCTATGTGGTAGACTTGGGTGAAACTAATGCTATCCTTGGAGTTCAGTGATTAAATTCATTAGGGAAATATTCACAGAATTTTCAGACCATGGAACTTAAGCTCAGGATAGCAGATGGGAAACGAGTGGTGCTTAGAGGCATGCTTACTAGTTCAGCCAAGGTTGTGTCTGCCAAACACATGGAGAGCATCTTTCAACATGATGACATAGCTTGGGCAGCAAAGTGTTTGATTACCACTAAGGAAACTCCAGATTCAAGGCAGCCATATCGCATTGACATTCAGGAGCTTCTTGGTAAGCATGATAAGGTGTTTGGAGAGATTCCTCCAAGGAGGCCACTTGATAGAGGTTTTGAGCATACCATTGAGTTCGAGGAGCGGGCCAAACCAGTCATCACCACCCCTTATCGTCTTCCTAAGAAATTTAAGGATGAGATTGAGAAAGCAATCAAGGAACTGTTTGAGATGGGACATATCAGACCGAGCTCTAGTCCCTTTGCTTCTTCAGTGCTTATGGTGAACAAGAAGGATGGGACAATGCGGATGTGCATTGACTACAGAGCTCTCAATAAGAAAACAATCAAAAACAGGTACCTGATACCCAGGATTCACGAGCTCTTGCATGAGTTACATGGTGCAGTTTATTTCTCCAAGATAGATCTTCGTTCAGGGTACCACCAAATCAGGGTTCGAGAGCAAGACATTCACAAGACTGCATTTCGATGTCACTATGGGCACTATGAGTTTTTGGTGATGCCATTTGGATTGACTAACACACTTGCAAAATTCCAGTCTTGTATGAATCACATCTTCAATAAGCAATTGCATAAGTTTCTCCTAGTATTCTTTGATGACTTGCTCATTTATAGCAAGACTTGGGAGGACCATTTGAGACAGCTAGATGAGAATTTGACTATCATGGGAGAGCAATCACTATATGCTAAGGCCTCGAAGTGCAAATTTGACCTTAGAGAGATACTCTACTTGGGGCACGTGATCAGTGTGCAGGGGGTACAGGTTCATCAAGAGAAGATACAGGCGATACTTGATTGGCCACCACCTAGGACACTCACAAAGTTGCAAGGCTTCTTTTGGTTGCGCAATTATTAAAGGCGTTTTGTGAGGGGATTTTCACAGTTAGGGGCACCTTTGACAGATTTGACCAAGAGAGGTGCATTTAGTTTCTTAGAGGAGGCACAACAAGCTTTTGATAAACTCAAGGAGGTGATGAGTACTTGTCCAATCTTGGTGCTTCCAGATTTCACACGGCCGTTTGTCCTTGAGTGTGATGCCTTAGGTGAGGGCATAGGAGCAGTGTTGATCCAGAACCGACTTTCCATAGCTTTTCATAGCCACAAGTTGAGGGGACCAGAGAGACTATACTCCATCTACGATAAGGAGATGGTCGCCATTATGCAAGCTCTGGCGAAATTCAGACAGTATCTAGTTGGAGGGAAGTTTGTGCTGAGGACCGACCACAATAGTCTCAAATACTTCCTAGAGCAAAGGGATTTGAATGAGAGGCAGCTGAAGTGGGTCAGCAGGATACAGGCATATGACTTTGATATAGAGTATGTGAAGGGGAAGAAGAATGTTGTTGCGGATTCCATTTCCAGGAGGCCTTCAACTTGCTCACTTTCTAAGATTTTCGTAGATTGGAAATCCCTCTTGTTGGTGGAGTACTCCAAGAATAAGTTTGCTTGTCAGGTGATGGATGGATTAATCCACGCTGACAGGTATCCAGTTGTGGATGACGTGATTTTCTACAAGGATAGGATCTACTTGGCGCCAGAGTCTCAATTGAGGAAGGAGTATTTGGTGAGATGGAGAGATTTTCCAACCGAGGAGGCCACATAGGAGAATGAGCAGATTCTTCAGCACCCGAGTTTTGCAATTGTTTGGGGACAAGCAACTTCGAGAAGGGAGGACTGTAATGTCCCCTTCTCAGTAGCCACTTGGATGTTGTTTTAGCCTTTTATTATTCCCAAAAGGCTACAAGGAGAAATAAGGAAATTATTAAATTAATTATTTGTAAAGTTATCTCAATAAAATAACATCATAAAGATAGCTTTATATTTAATTAATTTAATAAAGTGACTAAAATAAAATGTTATATTATAAAATCACTTGAGGAATAAAATATTATTATTTTCTAGAAGCTTCTTGGAGGTGATTGTGAATTCTCTATAAGGAGCTTATTGGAGACTAATTGATATATCTTGAGTTGGCATATTTCGTACCAGCATTGGTAAAGCTTGAATGCTTGATTGCCTGAGGATTTGAAGACTCTAAGGTACCAGTTTCGGTTGTGCAACATCAACCCTAGTTGGAATGTAGATGGGAATAATTCAGTCTCTCTATTGGTGCCAAAATTTAGTGGTCTTTGGCCAAATTTTGATGTTCAGGGGAAATTGATTTTGCTAAGGAGACATTGGTAGATTTTGCTCAGTTGTGAAGTTCGAACTTGGAGAAATGCACATTCATATTTTGGTGGTCAGTTCAAGATGAAAGGAGATTCAAATTTATTGCTTGTGGCCAATTTGGTGACTGAAAAAGAAGTTCAATTTTTATATAATTTTGATGGCAAGAAATCGTGGTTGCTTGAAGGCTGGGTGCACTTACAAGCTGGTGCGATTTTGTATGAGTAGGTAGAGAAAAATTCGACTAAGCTTAGGAGAGGGTCGCAGGACTTATAGGAGGCTAGGCGCGGCATTGGAGAAGGCAAAGATGGTGTTTACATAAAGATTCAATCAAGTATTTGGTCGCTGCAATTGCAGTCATCATGACGTCATTTTCCAGGTTCCTCATATGTTTGTCATCTCACATACTAGAAGTATTTGCATTTTAAGAATTATGTCAAAATCGCTGTCCATAACAGCAACTCTTTGATGTAAGCTTGGCATGCATTGTAATCAGATTTACTCAAGTATAGTTAATAAAATCTGCATATTAACTCATGGTCGATAGGGTCTGGTTTGCACTAGTATTGTAATCATTTACATCATGTCCAGCACTGTAGCAAGTTGTATCTCATTGCAAATTAAGTTGGGAGTTTGGCAGCAAGCTGTTTGTGAAAATTTCTCATGGCTGTAGGTGTGCATTTTGCATAAGTAGATCATTTATATGCATTTATGAAGAACAAAAATACTTGCATTTCACTTTCATTACATTGTTAGACATCTTGGCATTTAATTTCAAGCATTCAAGCATTATTAGCATCAACCAAAACCAAAACAAGGCAAATAGAAAACCATTACCAGCAGATACAAGGTTGCAAGACAAGTGTTTGTGAAAATTCCTAAGGCAGAAATTCAGAGGTTTTTGATCAGTTTTGGCAAGGCACTTTACATTCGACTCATTGATACGCTTCCTCCATATCGGGCCTTTCTCGCATGAGTTCTGAAAGGTTGGAAATGCCATGGAATTCACTGCTCTATGCCAGGTCACTTCCCATTTCAGTCATCACATTTACAATAACAAAAATGAACCTCCATAAACCATACTTTATTACTCTTCACAAATTCATTAATTTACAGATTTGCCATAGCAAGAGTTTTTGCATCGAATGTATCAATCATTTTTGCTGAGTTTCTGTTTCTTCTGTCTTCGCATATTCAAACTGATGTTTAATGTTCACCCAGATCTCTGGATACTATCATGTTTAATATAGCCAAAATACAATTCCCAACAATATAGCATGTATGCTAAAAATGTGAAAAATGCAGGTTGGTTCAAAGAATTTTTTAGGTAGAAACTTTACAAGATTAGTGTCTACTCTCATATTTATGGTACATCACTTAACAAAAACACCATATTTACTATAGTACCCATACCTTGTGTTTAATTATGAGCAATTCTACATTGCACTTCATAAAATAAGGAATTATTAATTCTTGGGTAACTAATGTTTCATTGATATAATCGGAGAAGACAGCAACATTATAGTCAACATACAATGCCTTTATTATGTTTTGTTAATATGGATGTATCCAGCTGTGTGTTTAATACCTTTATTATGTTTTGTTATTAGAGTTGTATCGGACTATCTATTCATTGTTTTCCGCCTTTTGGGTAGTTATAGGTGACCGTTGGTAGATGATTGTGTTTTGTTTGGCAACTGTCAAGCTCTTTAAATAAAATTTGCACTGTCAAGGAAAGTAGTTTGATCCTTGGCTGATCATCTTTGATCTACTTTTGTAATAACGTCGTGTAAATAAATATATATTTTACTACTCTATGTTCATTATTTCAAGTATTACTTTTATCAAAAGGAAGAGTAAACAAATATTATTAGAATTATTACAAACACCTTAGAAGGTAAAATCTTGATTCATACAGATTGATGTTCTTCAATCACAATCCATATTCAACCTTTAGTAGAATTTCTTACATCTTCGGCACTAAAAGAACCCATTCCATAATTTAAATGTAAAATTTATCATGTAGTATTCCCTTTGCCAAATAGAGCAAATTTTCAGAACAAGATTCTATACTTGTTTTTCTCCACCTTAACAAATAAATATCTCCTTACAAAACATTTATAATTTCTAATTGTTAAACACCATTTCAGTTAATATTTACCTTTCGATGCAGTGCTTCGCGTGCACCACCAGGGTACAAAAGAACAAATGATTTAGAGGATAACAGCTTAAGCAAATTCTTTCCCGAAGCAGGGACCGCACCATGCAATCTGATATTATCATAGTAACCCATTTCTTGCAATTCTCCTTCCAGATAATTATCAAACAATATTGGGTGTGCTATTCCACGAACAAATATATTCCGTTGTCTAAGCAACTCTAGACCCACAAAAGGTATATCTAAGCCCATCAGCATATGAATCCCTACAAAAATACATGGCCCTTCTTGAGGAATGCGTTCAAGTCCTTTCGTGATTTTTCCATTTTGATTTGTAGAAAACATAACTGGGCTAACTAGCTTTCTCATTAACCTGTTCAAAAAACACAACAATTACAATGGTATTTATGTTAGGCACAAATATTTTATAGATAAAAAATCTGCTAAATAAACAAATAGAATCAGAATTATCTGTCAAGTACCTCACGAACTTACAAATCATTGTCCATTAAATAAAAATGTTAGAAAAAATTTAAATTAAAATAGCATACAAAAACACGACACTGTATTTTAACAAGTATAATCTGCAATAATAGAAGCATGTTAAATCCTGCTGGATATAGTTCAAAAAATTGTTCATAAGTATTGGATAAGAGTCATACCCATGTTCTTCATAGACTCTTCCAAATTCTTCCTGTGTTGGTGGTACAAAGTCAGAAACATGATCCCGTGCTCGTGAATGTCGGTAAAAGCCAACACCCTTAATAACTGTTGAAAGTTGAATACCGTCTTCCTGCATTTAGACTTTAATATAGGTTTTAAAATTGCAACAAGTCATTTGGTAGTGCAACATTTTTCCTCAAGTACTCTGTTAGACTTTAAGTTTCTTAACAAGCCTTGGAACCATTAGGAAAATAAAGAAAAGTTTAAAATAGACTTACCAAAAGAAATGAATGACTAGAATCTTTGAAATATCGAATCTTGCAGTTTTTCAAAACTTTCTTAAGTCGAACTGCCTCCTCCGCACTTGGAAACAACTGATCATTCCCACTGAATACCAAGGTAGTAGAACAATAAATAATATAACCAAATATTTACTTTCACAAAATGTAATTTTAATTTTGTAAACAGTGAGAAAAATATCATGCATATATCAAATCAAAAGTGAAAATAGAACACCCTAAACAATCCAAGACCTTGGCAACTAGTGTCCACTTCTCTTTGTTGGAGCTTTGAGAGGCCACGCAATACTTGGGATATTTAGACATTACATTTGCCAAAAGGTCAGGTTAGCATCATGATCATGCCTGGGATTTCCAGCTAAAGATTTGTTTTAATCGGATTACTTGTGGAATCACAAACTCCAAAACTGATCTCTTGGCATGATTTAAACCACATCCAAAAATTTGCAAGTGTAGACAAGATAACATATCAAGATATTTGTCAAATAATACAAGGATGCTATCTTTTTAAATTGCATGTTGAAAGGTCTGCTCCAATTTGGGGAGATTGGAAATGGTGTATTAGGAAGAACTTCTTCAATCATGAGATAAAGGGCCTCTTGAATTGGTTAGAACACAAAATTGCTAACTCCATAATTTAACAATAAGTTAGTGGTGGAGGATCCTGAAGTGCAATGTAAAAAGTGGTGCAAATCTATTTGGAATGCACAAGATGCCTAAAAGCAAATGTTTGGGATGGGTGGCATTCCTTTGGGGATTGATAGTCAAGGCAAGGCTTCAAAAGGTTGGTATTACAGATTCTACATGTAGCCAAAGTGGCAAAGAAGAAACTGTTTATATTTTTTGAAGATGCTCAACGAACAAGTTATTTTGTGGTAAGTTTCAAGCTGATTGATCTCTATTTTTAGTATCCCATCTCTTAAAGAGATCTCTAACTTTCGGACACTTGGATGATTAAGCATAGTTGCAAGCTATTATAGCACACTGTGCAGTTCACAGCTTTAGGAATTTTATGCAAATCGAAGCAACATTTTAAGATCATCAGTCCCACCTCAGCCTATGTGTTGCCGTTTAAATTCGCACCTCTGGAATGCGTATTTGAAACGGACAGCTATGCACAGTAAAACTGCTCTTCAAATTAGGAGGGGAAGCTCCCTCTTGCCGATGGTGTTGAAAGAAAGTAAACTAAGAACTAAGTTGCCTATCTTTTTTATCAGCTTAGAGCACAAGGTTTATTAAACACAAACGCCGCAGCTGAGATTTTCTGTTTTAATAACTTCAACTACGACTAACTTAAGCTACAGACATTTCTAACTTCTCAAATAATACGCAGAGCAAGAGAAACTAGAAATGAACAAGGTTGATTCTCCGACAAAGTGCTTCAATAAACTCTTTCTCAACAAACATCTACACACTTCAATGTAAGCTGAAATCAAGATCATAAAAGCAGAACACAAATAACGGAAATCTGAGATGTTATACCAAGGCAAAGGAGGCTCGTGATTTTATTACTGAAACTTCTGGAACAAAATCTACTACTAACACGCTTGGAACAAGAAATTGCAGCTAAAGAGGCTTGCAATCTTGTTCTTACACAAAGAGAACAGCAATTACAACAACTCCTTGTTGGCTAGGAGACTCAACAATTTAGCTATTATCATAAAACGTTGAACAACTTGAATAACAAATAGAAGGCACTAAGGCTCGACGTTTTGGTATCACTAGCATCAGTTAAAAGAAAACTAATGAGCAAGGCTCTTATTTATAGGCTTAGGCGAGGAGTAGGGAACCCTGAAATCTCCTTGCTTTCACAATCTAGGGCTTGCTCAACAAGCAAGCTTTGTTCTAAGTCTAGAAGAAGATAACATCAACACCTAAGAAGCAAAAAAGGCGCCAACTGTTGCATTTTAATAACTAACTCTCTTCTGAAAAGGTGGATAAGTCGTTCAAGAATGAAAAGCGGGAAAGAAAGCAGGAAGAAAGTTGCTTTAAAGCTCGATCACATCCGCTAGAAAGTTAGAAATTGTGTCCCGGTTCAGTGCATCTATGCCATCAATAGCAAAACACCGCTTTTCTAAAATATCTTCACCATCTGCAACTAACCTAAGGAAATCTTTGACCTCATTGGCCGCTTTCTCAAACTTTGCTGACATCATCGAAATATAACTCATCCTCCCGCCAACTGGATTGCTACTATCATAGTTGCGAACAACACTCTGAAATTGAGCTTGCACTTCATCAAGCCCGACGTAGGAACCATCTTCAAGACTGTATCGAGAAGGAATCTCTATGATAAACTCACTAATGAAAAGAAGAGCTTCGATCACCCTTTGTCTCTAAGCAATAAATTCTTTGAATATCCTCTTGTAAGTTTTAACTTTGAAAACATGACGCTCTCTCCAAGCAAGGATCTTCCTCTTGTGTTCTTTTGAAACTGCTGAACCATAGGCTGTATCTAAATCAGCAATGATGATTTCATGCCTTGGTTTTACTTCAGCCACTATTTGTTCAAACCCTTGGATACCTTGACGTAGCTCATGAGCGTTTTCTCTCAACTGAAACATCCGTGCCAGGATCTCTTTTCCTCTGACAATGAAACTCTCAATTCACTCTTGAGCTTCTTTCTCACAAATGACCAACTGTCTTAACTGATGATGATCAGCTGGTGTCTCTAATACCTGGGGCAGCAGCTGGGTAGCCTATGAAAAACCATGGACAAGGTTAGAAATATAAAGCCTGAGCTGTTGTATTTCAGTCTTGAGGGCTGCCTTGTCTTCTCCATCTTTTAGCACTCTTTCCTGAAGACTTTCTAACACAACTCTGAATAGACTCACATCTGCATGTCTGGTATTTCTACCAAGATTAGCCTTGACCATCACGAAGTCATCCATATTCACCTCATCCCTGTTCTTGTCCTCTGGGGGTAATGCAGTCTCCATGACTATCTCGCTATTAGGATTCCTATCAAAGTGAACTTACTTCTTTGCTTTCTTCTTAGGAGGTTCCTGATAGATGTTATCAAGGTCATCAAAATTCACCTGATATGAAGGTCTTCTTCTCACCCTTCCCAAGGAGTTCTCAAGCCAAGACACGGTAGTATCTTTACTAACTTCCTTAGGAGGTACAATTGCAATTTCTTCATCATCTTCAATATCAAGGCCGATGTGGATTGGTGAAGACCCTGTCAGTGGTATGGAGTCATGTGCTAAGGGCGCTTCTCCTGTCTCCTAAGGTATAGGCTCTTGTGGAGGAGCTTCTACTTCAACCGTTGTTGGCTCTTGTATGACTATGCCTGAGAAGTCTAATCTTCTTCTTACATTTTTGGTTGACCTGCTGCCCTTCACAGCATCTTGAGACTGACTTACACCCTTACCTTTTGACTGTGCTCTAGAGGAAGAATTGTGTGACTCTGCTTCTCTTTGGAATGAGTTTTCTCTTAGGATTAGGGAAAACCTTACTATGTTCAAGGACTTGTCTTTGTCTGTCTTGACTAAGAGAGTTCCTTATTGGCGATTGACTTGAGGAAGGGTTGATCTTCCAGATAACTTACGAGCATACATGGAGAGTACATCTCGCCGTCATCGATATGTCTCGTTTAAGCAATCTTTCATCGGTGAAGAGTGAACTGCTGTGTGCCTACGCACCTCGGACCACTCTGTACAGGGTAAGCCACAAAAATCTTCAAGGGCGGATGATATATGACATAGTTTTCTGGAAATCGGTAGACATAGGGATCAAATGATGCGTCTCTCTACGCTATAAGGCTTAAGGCCGGAGTTTGTCTGCTCATCTCCCATTGTCTTGCCTTGTGATCCTGCATGTATAGATTCCCGGCCCTAATGGAAAGTCAGGGAGGGTTCTTTCCTGGCTACCTCCATGAATGCGTGATGGTTCAGTGTGCACATAACAGAACTCCATGAGAAGAAGGCGACCTCGTTTGGTGGGTGCCTTGGTAGCATGGGTTGGAAAACCTAAATAACCATAGACTTTGAGAGGATAGGTGAAAGTGAGGTGCCAGACCAATCACTTACCACGCCATCACTACAGCAGGCGAAGAGATACGGGGCGTGCAGTTCATTGTCGGTCCGCTATGTGCATCGGAAAACTAATTTCACTCTCTTGTAGTGATCACGGTGACGATGAATTCAAGCAGGGATGAATGGTTGGCCATATATGTTGTATGCTCAATGATCCCTCGGTGTTCAACCCTCTGAATTGACCTTGATAGGCCACTAGGTGGACTAGGTAAGAAACCATATGGAACTCATGAAACTAGAAGTAGTATGTTATCTGCTGATGAAGGTTGTCACTGATCAAGGTGGGGCAATCATAGAACTCGGTTTTCTTCATGATGTGGGGTATGGCGTAAAACATCCAAGGCTGAAACTTGGTAGCATCTTCTAATCCGGTTACCCTGTCGAGCAAGGTGATTATGACAGCAATCTCATCTTTGAACTCTCCTCGCCCGACATTCTTAGGCAAAGTTTTATGCTTCTCTTTCATCCACCTTTGTGCAATCTTCTTGTTGTACTTGTCTTTGTGCATTTCCCATATCCTCTCACATTCACCCTTTGAGATAGTGACACTTTCAGGCCAAGGGGGAATGGAAAAACACTTCTCGATCATATCAAGCTTCAAACTGCAAATCAATCTGCCATCAACTGACTAAATCTCCCTTGTAGCGGGGTTGTAATGCTTGATGCAATCGATTATGAACTCGACTCTAAACTGAGATAGGAATAGACGCTGCTACGAGGAGTCCAAAATGTCTTAGGGTTATGATTGAAGTGTTGCCTGCGCTCTCCAAAGCGTGTAGATCAAACACCGACTTAATGTGATGCAAGTCTGTCTCAGCTGTTTTGATGTAATCATGACAGAGAGCTGATTCAATCTTGAAAACATTGGGAGTGTACTCTATTTGGGAAACCTTGAAGAATGACTGTAAACTCGCCTAGGTTCAGACAAGTTTTGAGCAACTTACTATTTTTAGAATGCTGATTTTCTTCCTCCAACAGGGAAATTTGTGATTTTTTTTCTGAGATATGGGTTTTGCTCAGAATTTCATTGCAAGACAACCCAGATCGTCCATTTTTGGAAATTTTGATTTTAATTTGAGCGATGAAAACCCTAATTTCTTCAATTTTCGAAAAAAGATGGCACAGGTTTGTTTGAATACAATTAGAAACAGACCCAGTTGATTAGATTTGTAAAATATTGATGGCTGATCGAAAAAGCAGCCAACCCTAGAATTTGAAACTTTCTTAAAAAAAAACTATGATATGGGTTTTCTTCAGAAGACTGTTTGGAGAGGACCCAGATGATTGAAAACTGAATGCACTGAGGATTTCACTGACATGCAAAATAAAAGCAACTGCTGCAACCTGATGAAGTTCTTTGAAAATTTCTTCAGAAGATTGAGTGAAAAAGACCC
Organism: Sequoia sempervirens; assembly: GCA_007258455.2. Classification (NCBI taxonomy): domain Eukaryota; kingdom Viridiplantae; phylum Streptophyta; class Pinopsida; order Cupressales; family Cupressaceae; genus Sequoia; species Sequoia sempervirens. Next base: position 6,879 of record VDFB02013568.1, on the reverse strand, counting down.
AGATGATTGAAATTTGAAAACCTTGGCCTTCTTCTTGAAAAGTTTGATCTTCTGGATAAAAAAAACTTGAAAAAGCAAAGACCTTATGCTTGCTGAAAATTAAAGAAAATTTTTGATGAATAACCAGCAAATTTGAGTTCTTGAATCATAAAAAATTCTTCAAACTTGCTGCTCCAACTTTCTGCTTTGAATGCTACCTGCAATAATAATGAAAATTACATTGAAGAGAGGTGTTAAATAGACTTAGGGTTTGAATTAGGTTTGCTTTCTTTTGCTTTGATCGTCAAAAACCCTAAAAATCTCTATTCAATGAACTTGGACGTCCTCATCCTCTTGCAATTTCGAAATTTCTTGAAAATTTTGCAAATTTCACTAAGGCATGAGAAGTTGGGCGCCCTTCTTGGCTAGGGGCGCCCACTTCAAGCAATGATAGTCACTTTTTTGGTATTTTCAACTTTTCACAACTTTGACCCCTTGCTTTGACCTCGATTTCCGGCTTGCAAACTATTCTGATGAGCGAGCTGAATGATTCATCACATAGCCTGACTCGTTCTGAGAAGATTGTTCTAGAAACGTCTTGGGCTAAAAACTTCATTTCAACCTTTGAATTCATGGGAGCCTATTTCCTCCAGGACCCCATTTTGTCCAAAGTTAGCCATTTTTTATGCTTTTCAATTTCTTCATGAACTCCTCTTCCACAGATGATCTTGTCGAATCTAGCGATCCGGGCATTGGATGGACTGATGGTTATGCTTGTTGTGAAGCTGAGAAGATATTAAGAGGGGTCTCCTGGGAGGAACTTCACTAAATAGTTGAATTTGGGCCTTCAAAAGCTTGGGCGCCCAAACTCACCAGAGTTAGAATATTTTTCATTTCTTCATGCTTACTTTTGAATCTTGGTTCTTAGCTCTCATCAAACCCTTTGTTCAGCCTCTCGCATCTGGCAACTGCAAGCTCCGATTGACGCGCTGAATATCTCGTTGGAGAGCCGGATCAACTGTGAAGAAATCACATTAGAGCTACATCTGCAAATTCATTTGTTTAGGCCCTTGAAAACTTGGGCGCCTCTTCTCTCCTAGGGCGCCCATGACAAGCAGATTTTGAAAATTTTCACAGTTTTTCACCTTCTTTATTCTTCGTGCTTGCTCACCAACTCGCCTTCTGTTGAACGCCTGAGTGTTGAATGTGACACCTAGCAGCTGACTGACCTCCATTGATGACTTTGGACCTCCTCATATGCTTCTGAAAAAACAGAATAGACCCACTAGGGAAAAACGGATTATTTTGAAATCCTGATTGCACGAGCCTAATATGGAAGTATTTTGAGCCAATCAAAATCAGTTTGGACCCTATCGGACCAACTTTCTATTTTTAGAAAGTTTTGCCAATATCCGTTTCAAAAGAAACCCAGAAAAACCTAGAAAAAGTTAACTATTTTTAGAAAATTTCTAAAAATAGCAGTTTTCCTAAAAAGTAGGGATGAAAAACTGAGATCTGGGTTTTGTAGATTAGGTCGCTCTTAGCGGACCCAGATCGTCAGATTTTGAAAATTTTGCATTTTAACCCCTCATGCAAGACATGCACACCCAAATTTTGACCTTTTTGACTGATTTAACAAGACTTTTACTCATTTCTTCAAAATGTCTAAGTGTAACAAAAATTTTAATTTTGGGTACAACACTATGGGAGTTGAAGATGTCCATGCAAGAACAAGCATTGCTTATAAAAGGTAAATCCAAGAGTATCAACAAAGACAAGACAATGCCTTTTAAGACATAAATCTCATAAGTTAGTTACATTGACTTCTGTAGGAGACCTCTCATGTAACCCTGTGGCAAGATTGATGTAACTTTGCAGTTACTTTGAGGTAATATAAGATGTGTTTCTCCAAAAGACAAATTGTAAAGAAAGAAAAACAAAACTAGAGATATATCACATCATTTAATTGAACAGTAAATGCCTAAACAATTTCTATCTATAACTAATACAGACTATAGAATGTCAAGTTGAAGAGGATCAGATCCATTTATCATTAGAAACCAACACTTTATTTGCTGTCCTCTTTCATAAAAGACTCACAACATAACTAGTAATGAAGAAATATATGGTTTGAGATCCGTGCTTATTGGTAAAAACAAGATGAAATGGTTGGGATTTATAGGAAATACAAATGCGAATGTATAGTCTTAATGCAAGACTCATAAAAATTTTATCCCTTGCCAGGCAACTAAGAATTTCATCAAATCCAACAAAAAGTGAAAGTTTTGTTTGTAATATGACAATTGCCAATGGGGTTGTCATGACCCCTGAACTTGTGTCACCCAAATATGAAATATTACAATACTTATAAAGTAATAAAAGGAATACCTAAATGAATATCAAAATATATATATCAATATTGGCAATTTAATACTGTTAAAAACATTAACAATTTGAAATTATTATAATTGTTATAATATAATAAATTTATCATTAACATACCAATATGAATATTAAATACAAAATACATGTAAGGCATATAAATATAAAATAATAACTAATATAAAATAAATAAATAAAATATATTTAATCTATTCATATTAGGCGGCAAGGAAGGAGGTCAAGGTGCGAATAATTTAATTAATCAATAGCAATTAATTTTATGTTAATACTTTGAGCAAAAGACACCTCACTTCATAAGGTTATCTCTCTTCATATATTGGAGTTTTAGCAAGGTGAATAAATAGGAAGGAAAAAACGAGCGTCCTGGAATTCATACACAATCGCCTATCAAAAGATCCCAAGCACGTAATAAAGCATCGTTGCCCTCGTGTCTTACTATTGACACCAAGAACAAGGAAGGAGTATACCGATATTCAACAAGTCAATAGTGGGACGATATGGCATGACTCAACCACTAAGAGGTATTGGTGATGAAGAAAGGCGTGAGTCTATGGCACGAGCATGTAACGACTTTCTTCCTGAGTCACTTGTGCATGGAAGACGTGTTTATAAAGACGCCATCGCTACCTTTACTAAGTGTCGGGCTGATGATGTATGTCGTATGAGTTATTAAGGTTGTGGACATGAAGGATAACTACGCCTTTGTCTTCATTCATTCATTGTTGTCGATGATGAGGGAGTCATGTGTATATACGCACTGTAAATAATGAAGCCAAGGGAGAATAGAAAGGATACGAGTATGGGCTAGAAGAAATATGAACATATTATCATGCGAGTAAGGAACCACAAGGGATAGACTAGCATACAGATCGACAGACAAGAATCATATAAAGTCTTACTCTATGTTTTTGGTGGAGGAATAGAAGGGTAAACTATTTGTAAACTAATCAAGGCAGAAGGTGAGTAATTCCAATTATTGAATAAATAATTACCATCTATGCTGAAACTAACCAAGAATAAATGAATAGTTGGGTTAAGGATATAGTAAAAGCTGGCATTCTAGGTATGTGTTAATATATATATATAAGTAAATATATATCCATTAAAAATAATATGTTCTCGCGGTATATAATGCATATGTTGATAAAATATTTCGGTAATTGATAAGTTTATATATATATATCATAGTTGCAACACTCGCCAAAAACTCGGCGAGTTAACAAAAACTTGTGAGTTTTTTTAGCTAGCGAGTTTTCCAGGCAATTGTACGCCAAAAAAACTCACCGTACTTTTGGCGAGTTTTTCCATAAAGAACGGAGAGTTTTTGAAAAAAACTCGCGCGATCTAGAAAATGCCGAGGCTAAAAAGGCATTTTGAGTTTTTTCTTTCATTTGCATGCTCTACTTTAGAAAAAACACTAAAATGATGTGTTCCATGATGATTTGTGTGGCTTTGATGGTCTTAATTTGGGTTTTATTGTTAATGCAAAATGATGTACACCATGAAGGTTTGTGTGGTTTTGGGGGTCTTAATTTGGGCTTGGTGGCGGCGGCTCCGCCCCTCGACCCCACCCTATATCGCAACAAGGAGCGCGCCCAGGGCGCTGCCTCGGGACCCCACGAGGGGCACTACCCCTCAACCCTGCTAAGGGCGCTGCCCCCAAACCCCCGCAAGGGGCGTTGCCCCTTGACCCCACAAGGGGCGCTACCCCCAGACCCCCGCAAGGGGCATTGCCCCTTGACCCCACTGGGGGCACTACCCCCAAACCCCCGCAAGAGAACCCTTGCCTGACCCCATTAGGCGCTGCCCCAAACCCGCAAAAATTTTCAAATGCCCACCTCCACCCCATTGGGGCATTGCCCTCAAACTCCCATTGAATTCATTTGTTTTTCTAGGTATTCTCCACTATTTACCTTCAGTTTTTCAAAAACAATTTGCTATTTTTATTTTGTTTCAGACTATCAATATCAGCGTATTCAGCATTCCACATGGGAATGCGATTTTCTATCTAATTTTCTTTCAAATCAATCAAATATAACAAGACTCAGCTTGTTTCTTCTATGTACTCATTTTATAGACTCATTGGATGCATCTCATCATTGAATTTTGCAAAAAAAATGCATTTTTAATGAAGTTTAAGCAATTTTTTAAGTTGCTGAGTTTTTCCCGAGTTTTTGCCAAGTTTTTTTCGTACCGTATTTCCCGAGCTTGGCGAGTTTTTCAACTATGATATATATATATATTATATATATATATATATATATATATATGTGTAATATACTACTTACGATTATCCAAAAAAAATGATGCTTACAGTAAATATTGAGTCTCATAAGAAATAATGACTCTTCATTCACTAAGATGATTAATGATACGATAGAATACCGACCATGTGATCTCGATAGACATTTAATATCTACCTTAGTGCATTTATAATATTTATATCACCTTGAAACTTATTCGATATTATCATGGAAATTTATTGATCTTTAACGCTTTTAATGTCTCTTGAGAAACACCATGAGTGCAAGACTCAGGTTTAAGTGCTTCCACCAGAAAGGGGTCATTACAGGGGTTGTGTTCATAGAAACTAGCAGTTTTGTCTGTATTGATGGTGGTTATGCTCGTGACAATGGTAGTTACATTTGTAACAATGGTGGTTCTAAAGCATCGTAGTTGCATTTATGACAGTACCAATTCTGTTTATAAAAAAAGTGGTTCTAAAGCATTGCAATTGCATTTGTGACAGTAGCAATTATGTTTGTAACAGCAGAGTCCCTCTTCCCCACTACTATGAATTTGGTATCAGAAAAGTGCCCAACGATATATGTTCTTATGTGTCCTTTTTCGAGATGTGATCTTTTGTTGACGTTATTTCTTCGAGACCCGTGGACTCGCGGATGGTGAGTGGGAGTTTCTAGTTTTTGGAGTGGTTGTTGCTTGAGATTTGGAGATTCTGATTGCAGCGGATTATTTACGGGTTTTGACTTTGCGGTGGTATGTTGATTTGGCATTCCAAGCAACTTCACGAATTTACTATTTTTAGTAAATTCTATTTTTAGCAGTGGACAGGTTGGGTTCAGTTCAGTTGGTCTTCTTCTGCAGTTGGTTCAGCTGGCACTTCAGTCTTGGCCTTGGGCACATATTTCTTGGAGAGATAAGTATTTTTCATCGCTTAATATTATTTGTAATATTATACCCCCTTGCCTAGCAGTACAACTTCAAGTTGTTTTTAAAAAGGGGACTTTGAGGGTCAAGGCGCCATGGAGAGAATAAATTATATTTTAAATGTCAAATATTGAGCTTAAGGAAAATGACGCCAATTTAAGGGATATGACTTTATTTTTAAAAAGTGAAATATTTCAATGGTGAAAAAGGACGCCATCTTTTGGAGGGAAAAGGTGAATTTGAAATTAGGGTTTTGGGCGCCTTCTTGAAGCTTCTAGATGATTCTCTCTTGTCTATTTAATCAGGCCTCAGCTCTTCATTTGGCATCTTTTGTCTACTACACCGTTATGCTGCTGAATTGTCTTTAGGCACTCGCTTCGAGGAAAGCACACCTCCTAGCATTGGCTCATCTTCTTGCTTGAAAGATAGCAACCAGTTGAGAGGTTAGCTTGTAATTGGTTGTTTGCATTTGTAGTTGAGTTCTATTGCATTTGGTAGATGTTATTCAAGCATTTTGTCATGTTTCAGAGTTGCTGATGTTGCATAGCTATAGGCAGTTTTCATTCATAAAACAAAAATACAAAAATATATTGTTCTGGGTATTCATCATGTCATCTTGTCTACTTGGGGCGACCCACCTTGCAAATTTGTAGATTTTTACCTGCTGTATTTGATTTTATTTAGTGAAATCGCCCCCTTAAGAGGGCCGTACCATTCTGCTGAGGTCTTGGAGTTTGTGCAAATTAATGTGGGGTTATTTGGAGTGGTTTTGGGCATTCATCTTGGGCGCCATCATTCATAGATTGATCTGCACTTGATTTCATGTCAATAGGGTGTGATTAGAGTGAGATATGAGCATTTGAGTGAAGGGTTGTTTGCAGATTTCACCATTTTATGTTGCAGGTCTGATAAAACAGAATTAAGGAAATTGTCCCTTGGGTAGGGATTGAGCATTGAACATTGTATCCGGTCTTTGGAAGACATTCTACACAGTTGCAGCAATGAAGACTTGAAAAAACTCTTGATTTAAATGATCTTTCTCATATATTGTAAGCTATTAGTAGTGCTATCAGCCTTTCTTCTTTATCTTGCATTTAATCTATTGTACATTCCCACTGAATAAGTGGAAGAGGCTGGCTTGCCGCCTATTTGCTTTCAGTTGAGTAGTTCTAGGGACCCTCTGACCATATGCTCGCCATCACTCGGCGCCATTCTTGGTTAGGGTTACATTCTGTTCAATGCATTGATCCTCTGACCATATGCTCGTTTGCACAGGCGCATCTTGGTTAGAGTTCCTTTCAGTTTGCATTTGCATAGATCCTCTGACCA
>VDFB02013567.1:0-66216 GCA_007258455.2 Sequoia sempervirens | reverse complement strand
TCTTTTCTTGGAACCAATTTTTAGTAGTCACAATAAAACCATGAGCATTGTCAATTCATCGATGCAATGATGATGTTGAACCGTAATCAGTGTCTAAGCTTCATAAACAAGCTTGAGAGCATTCTTCATAATAATAAGTGAAACAATATAATATGTGTAATAATTTTCCTGAATGTGGCCATAAATCGACCTTAACAAATGAAAAGATAATGAACACTACAAAACCCATGTAAAAATGACAAGTTCTCAACTCTTAGACTTTGTAACAAAAGCCATTTATAGATTATACAAACATATACACAAAACCTTACTAGGGTTTAAACTAAAACGAGTTACCATTTGAATGAATTGTAATCTAGCAAATGAAGTTGATGTCACTTGTTGAAATTGAAACCCAATTGCTTGAAAACCATTCCACTACATTTTCCAGCCGCCATACCACCATTGTTCATTTCTCCATCCACCCCCCCTTGATTGTCCAACTATGCCTTGTATTTTTGCAAAAATGATAACCTTTTTAGGGAAAAATGATAACCGACTATTGTATCAACATTCTTCTTCATATCTTTCTTATTTTTCATCAATTTTCTTTTTATAAAACATCATAATGACCAATGCTTTATGTCAGTCTAAACCTCAAGTGCACACAATGTTAAGTCAAGGTCTCATGAATTAATGTTTGTCTTAATAATTTAACAATGCTAATTCATAGTCACCAAATATCAAACCAATGATGTCTCATACCTTTCATAAATGTACCAAGGTAAAGAACCCAAACTTGATATCAATGCACAAGGCAACAATATCTTATACCTCGTATGGAAAAACCAAGCACCAAGAAATTTGTTGCCACAGTAAATATAGAACCATTGTTAGATCAAAATATAAAAGCTGTAAACAAAGCATTGCCAAAATAAGTCATGATGACCACCATAGTATAGTAAATTGTCAAAACATATATGCCAACCATGAATATCACTACCATATCATAAAATGATGGAATATTCACTATATATCCATGATGTAGAAACATTAAAATAACCACATAAATGCATCACATATACACTAATAACTCAATCATCATCTCAAATTCACATTGAATTACAAATACATTTCATCTAATCATTCAACTTGTCAATCATTTAATCTCATAAATTCACATTGCATTCAAGTTAAAGTGAATAGTAAATAGTAATTCAGGGATGGGTTGTAACATGAAGGTACTTTGGTTTATGATTTTCATGTTAAAGAAGATAATAATTACCAAGTTGTTGACATTGGATGCTCTAATCATATGATCAGAGACAAAAGGAAGTTTGTTAAAATCAAAAATTATGATGGTGGATTAATTAGATTTGGAGATGATTTAAGAGTTAAGATTTGTGGAATAGGTTCAATCAGTTTTGATGACAAGCATATTACTAATAATGTTTGAGGCATAATCTCTTGAGTGTTGGACAAATGTGTGGCAAAGGATATAATTTTGTGTTTAAGGATGAAACATGTGAGATTAGAAAAGGGTTCAAAACTATGATTGTTGTGGGTAAAAGGACTGATGGAAACATCTATCAACTCAAGGGTGTTGATTGTCATTGCTTTATGTCTTAGATTAACGATAGTTGGTTATGGCATCAGAGGATGTGTCATATGAATTTTGATAATTTGGTGATAATAGGTTTAGTTCATGCAGTGAAAGACCTACCAAGAATCACAAAGCCTATCAATGTTGTATGTGAGAATTGTCAATTTGGAGAACAAACAAGGAGTAGTTTCAAAGGAAAGGAACAATATGCTACCAAACTATTGGAATCAGTACATACATATCTTTGTGGTCCTACAAGGGTGAGAAGTCTTCAAAGTGACAGGTATTTCATGCTTTTGATTGATGATTATTCTAGAATGACATGGGTTACTTTTCTTAGAGAAAAATCTAATGCATTAGCTATATTTAAGGCATTTAAAGGTATGTTTGAGAATGAAATAGATCTAAAAATCAAATGTTTGAGGTCTGACAGAGGTAGAGAATTCGCCTCCAATGAGTTTAACATGTTTTGTGAATTTCATGGAATAAAAGGCACTTGTCTACCCCAATAACTCCTCAGTAGAATGGGGTGGTTGAGAGGAAAAATCAGACTATTCAAAAAGTTGCTAGGACTATGATGAAATAAGAAAATCTACTGGAAGTCTACTGGAGAGAAGAAATTCATATTGTTTTTTGCATACTTAATAGAGTTCAATACAAAGCTAATGACACAAAGACTCCCCATGAGTTATGGTATCATGGAAGGATTCCTACTATGATTCACTTTAGAGTATTTGAAAGCAAATGCTATATCACAAGAGAAGAAGAGAACTTAAGAAAATTAGATTCAAGGTCTGATAAAAGTATCTTCCTTGGATATTCTACTAAAATCAAAGCTACAAATGTTACAACAAAAGGCTAAGAACGATTATTGAACTTGTGCAAATATTAAAGTAGATGAAAATTTATAGAATTCAATTGTAGTAGATGGACATGTGTCAGATAAACCTAATTGCAAAGAAGAAGAAAAAGTTGATGAAAAAGAAGTACATAATGAAGAGGAAAAAGCTCCAGAGAAGACCCCTAAGACCCCTAAGTATATGCAAAAGAATCATTATGAAGAATAGATCATTGGAGATAAGAAGAAAAAAATATTGACAAGAAGTACAGTTGTTGAAGTTGAGGTAGATCCATTTTTACTATCTAAAGTTGAACCTAAAATAGTGAATGAAGCATGTAAAGACAAACAATGGATGAAGGAAATGGAAGAACTTATGTAGATTAAGAAAAATCAGACTTGGGAATTGTTCCCTAGATCGGTAAACAAGAACATAATTGGTACTAAGTAGGTATTTAGAAACAAGCTGGATGAAAGTAGAGAAGTGGTAAGAAATAACACAAGACTTGTGTATAAGGGTTACTCACAAGTGGAAGGAATAGACTTTTAGGAGACATTTTCTCTTGTGGCTAGGATGGAAGCTATCAATTTTTTTTTGGCATTTGTAACACATAAGGACTTTAAGGTTTATCAGATGGATGTGAAGTCTGTTTTTTCTGAATGGTCAATTGGAAGAAGAGGTTTACATGGAGCAACCAAAAATATTTCAATTGTCAAATCAATTGGATATGGTGTGTAGATTGATGAAAGAATTATATGGATTGAAGCAAGCTATTAGAGCTTGGTATGCAAGGTTGGACATATATTTGATAGAACAAGGATTTAGTAAAGGTGCAATAGATAGTAATCTTTACTTCAAAATTTAGGAAGAAAAAATCTTGATAGTGGTTGTGAATGTGGATAACATTATTTTTAGAGGAAATAAAGCTGTGTAAGAATTTTTTGCTAAAGAGATGCAGAAAGAGTTTGAAATGTCAATGTTTTGGGAGATGAACTTCTTCCTTGGGTTACAAATCAATCAAACAGATAAAAGGATTTTCATTTCACAGTCTAAGTATGTCAAAGAGATGTTGAAGAAGTTTGGAATGGATGACTCCAAACCCATATGCACTTCTATGGCACTAGTTGTAAATTGAGCAAAGATGGTTATTCATCTAAGGATAATTAGAGCAAATATAAATCTATGATTGGTGGATTATTGTATCTAACAACTATTAGACCAGATATCATGCATGCAATTTGTCTTGTGGCTAGATTTCAAGAAGATCCTAAAGAAACACTTGTTGTAGCTATGAAAAGGATATTCAGATACTTAAAAGGCACTCTAAATTATGGCTTATGGTATCCTAAGGATATTATTTCACATTAAGTGCTTATATAGATACAAATTGGGTTGGTTGTGTTGATGACATAAAAAGTACAGGTGGTGGTGCATTCTTTCTTAAATGTAGATTGGTTTCATGGTTAAGTAAGAAGAAAGATTTAGTTTCCTTATCTACAATAGAGGTTGAGTATATTGCAATAGCATCTTGTTGTACACAAGTTTTGTGGATGAGATAGACATTGAAGGATATTAGAGTAGTGTATGATGAGCCTATTTTTATCTTTTGTGACAATATGCGTTCAATTAAAATTTCAAAAAAATCGGTGATGCATTCAAGGACAAAGCATATATCAATTAGGTATCACTTTTTGAGAGAAAAGATTATGGAGAATGAGGTAAAGCTTGAGTATGTACCTACAAAGGATCAAATTGCTAACATGTTTACTAAGGCTCTTCCTAAAGATACTTTTTAGTATCTCCAAGAGAAGTTTGGGGATTATTATCCCTCCTTCTCTGAACTAGATGCATATGGAGGTGCATGAGTCTAGTGAATCTGTGGATCTATCTCTTTTTTGGACTAATGTTAGTGGCTACTTGTCAAGGGGAGTAGGTAGTGTCATGTGTTTTCATTGAGTTACTGATTAGATTGAGTGTACTCCTAAGGGGGAGTATTCAGAGCAAGTATTTTGGTTCAATGTCAAAGGGGGAGAACAATGCAAAATATTTTATCCTTCTCCATTGATGTTAAAGGGGGAGAGAAAATCATGTGAAAAAATGAAAAGTATCAGAAAGAGAAAGAGAAAGATGTGTATATTGTCTAATCATTATTGTCAAAGGGAGAAAGAATTCTCTAAGGGGGAGTGAGTGCAATAATGTTGTGTAGGGTATCTAATAAAAAAAGGGAGAGTGTATGTTGTCTTTAATAGTTTTCAAAGATGTGTATATTGTCTAATCATTATTGTCAAAGGGAGAAAGAATTCTCTAAGGGGGAGTGAGTGCAATAATGTTGTGTAGGGTATCTAATCAAAAAAGGGAGAGTGTATGTTGTCTTTGATAGTTTTCACATCTTGTGTTGCCATCAATGACAAAGGGGATGATTGTTGCAAGTATGAATGTGTTGTCATTGATGTCAATAGGCTATCTACTAGCTAGTGTTGTCATTGATATCAACTATGTGTTAAGAAAATTTGTTGCATAATGAAGATGTGGAGGATATTGGGAAAATTCTAAAAAAAAATTGTTGCAAGTTGTGCATGTATAGTTGAGATGTTGAGGAAGTGTTGTGAGTACATGGAGCTATCTTTATGTTGTAGTGTTTGAAGTTGTGTTGGAACAGTGTAATGTGATGAGTGTTGCAAGAATGAAAAGAATGAAGGTATTGTCATTGATGTCAACTGGTCAATCGGGTATCAATTGGTTGTTGTCATTAACATTATGGTTGTAGGTTATTGGTTGTTCATGTTGAGGATATTAAGAAAATTGTATTGAAGAAATATTGCAGATGTTTAGTGGTTGCTCCAGGTTTTGCTCTAGGATTTTCTCCTATGTTTGTGTGGTTTAAATATGTTGGTCATGATTCTCAAAAGCTGCTATATCTAATTTTTTTTCTCCCAATTTATTGTACAATGTGAGTTATGTTCATTAGTTGTGAACTATGGTTTTCTTTGTTTCTGGCTGAGGTTCGGGAGGAAAGTTGTTGGTCTATATTTCTCTTTGGTAAAGTATTATGACTTGAAATTATAGAGCTAAGTTGTTATGATCATAATGAAGCTAATTTTGGTATCTAGAAGGATCATGCTTAATTGTTCTATGTGTTTTACACTGGTTTGGTCGACCTTGTGTTGAACACTATCTTCAAAGTTGATGAAGTGTGTTGGATCTATTTGGATCCTCATTAAGCATGTGTTTGGGTTGCCCTCATTCTAATTCCACCCTAGGATGTTTTGGTGCTGACCTAATTTGAATTTATTAATGGATGGCCGAATTTGGATATGTTTCAAAGTTGATGGTATAAATATAGAATGAGTTAGTGGTGAAGGAAGGTACAAAGAGAGATAAGTACAAAGAAATAGAGCAGATAGATGTGAAATAGATGTGAATCAGTTGGTGTGTGTGATGCGAGTGTGGAAGATCAATGCAAAGCCTAAATGCTATGTTTTTGGATGCAATGAGCTAAAGGTGTACTCTATCATTCATGCATGTCTGCAAGTGGTTGAGAAAATTGTGGGGGAAATCTCTGTTGCATTGGTATTTTCTTCTCTCTATAACATATACCTTCTATCTTCTTTGTATCTATGTGGTAGTGAGCCCTTCGAGTTGTTAGACCTATTGGGTAGTGAGTCCTTGTTTTGGAAGTGAGCCTTGTTTTTTAGGAAGTGAGTCTTTTGTAATCGGTTTTGATATTCTCTATAGTGCGAGTTATGTTGAAAATGAAGGTAATTATGTAGCTTAAAACTTATAAAAATATGAGATTGTAGATATAATTAATTGTTCTTTGTCACAATTCTTTGTGTATTATTATTTGTTTAGATCAATTTTACCAATTGTAGGAGACACAAGATTGTAGAAGAATGAGACAAGAAGATAGAAGTGACACAACATATATGTAGAGAAACCCTTTCAGAAAAAAACTCCACCAAAATCAATGGTGCTTGTATTATCTAACCTTAGAACAAGATTACAATAATACTGTATCAATCCTTGATTGATATGCTTCCTTTTCCTTCAACAATCTCTCTTCACAACCTGCAATAAACTCTCATGAAACTCTCTTCAACTTTCTGCAATTAATAGACAATAATAAACATTGTAAACTCCTAAGAGTTGTTGAATACAAGAGCATAAAGCTCCTCTCAAAAATATACACCTAGATTGTGCAAGTAGAGTTCTACACTATAACATGAAATCAAAACTAAAGTCTCCTCAATTTAAGTGCCCCAAACTAAACACTTAACTAAACTTTAGTCAAGAAAATATATTGCAAGCATCACTTCAAATTTGGGGCCCAAGAATGGTCCCACTTAATTGAGCCTTGTGAATATATTCCCATACAAAATATGTTAACTCAAAGATGCAAACTTGGGCACCCAAGGTGGGTCCAAGTCAATCTTAACTAAAACATATCTCTCCATCAATCTATGCAAACATTATGCATGATTGATCATCCCCACTTAGTTGAATGTATCCACCTATTATCTGTTATGCAGCTGAATTCATTAGTCATGCAACTGAAGTCAACTCAAGTCAACTAGCATTCAACTAAAACTAGCTACATGCAATTAAAGATAACTGAACTAAACTCCACTCATGTAAATATCAATCCCTAATTTGTAGGATCTTTACATGCATTACTGAAGTGTTATCTATCCACCAAATAGTTAACTTAAGCAAGGTGGGTTCCACCTTCCATGTGGGTGCCCCATGTGCTCCTATTTTGTAGGAGCTCTTATGGGGCATCCCCACATGTTCCTATCATTTAGGAATAATTACAAATGTCAATTTACATGTTCATTTCATTCAAATTTAATCTCTTTCTAATCCTAGTGTTGGGGAATACTTAAATCCAAAGACTTAGGAGATACATGAAATATGTTTAGGATTGTAATTAAATGGCATCCTATTCCCAACAAGTTAATCCTCACTATGATTTTTCCCTTATTAGGTTTTTCACGTAAATCCGGTGTTGTGTTTGTATGATGGTTTTCAATTTTTGCACTTGCACTTAATGTTTAATCATTTTAGTAGAGTTAAGAATTGTGATTGATCTAAGTTTTGATGGATGTTTTAAAAGGTTTAAATTTGTTACAACTGATTCACCCCCCTCTCAGGTGTCTTGTTCAACATTGATATGATGTCTCTGGTACTTGGTTTGCAAGTGTTTTTTGAGAAAAGTTTGATAGACAAAGAAAATAGTGTTGTGCAAATGTTCAAAATTTGCTCCAGTATTGTGCTATGTGTTCTTCTATGTTGAAGCTATTCCTATGTGGATTTGACAGGTTATTTGAGGTTGTTAATATGTGTTATATTCAAAATTTGGGTTTCTGGATTATTGTACAATGCTAGATGTTTTCACCATTGTGTGAACCAGTTTTTTAGTGATATTTTATGTGGCCTAGAAGAAATGTACTTGCTCCGCATTTCTCCATAGTTTAGCTTCAAGTTGTTTAGATTGGGAAGTTGCTTATAATTTTTGTATCTTTCATAATTCAAGGTTTCACTTTTGTTGGTATAGTACAATGTGTGTTTCATGTGTCAGTGTGTGAATAAGGTTTACTATTGTTATGAGCTGAATTATTTATATGATGTGAGCTTGGATGAAGTGTTTGATAGATCTCAGGTGGTTTGAAGATTACTCTAGATCGTGATCAAGTGATTTTTTTTGTTTGGAAGCTTCAAATTGATTTAAGGAACCATGTACTTAATGTTTATGGTGCTGAGCACGAATATTGGACAAGCTTCTGCTAATGCTACAAGCGAGGCTTGAGAAAGTGTGTTGTGATGTGTTAGGATTTATTTGGGTCCTAGTCAAGGATTTATGTGGGTTCCTTTCATTCTATCCACTATGAGAATGTTTAGGTTCCAACCTAATTTGAATTTGTAAGTATAATGGATAGTTGCTGACCTTGGAGAAGGTGTTCAAGGTTGAGGTTGATATAAATAAGAGTAATGTTGTTGTGAGATACAAGAGAGAAACAAGATAGATGTGAGATCAATGTGAGTGTTGTGTGTGATGTGAATTTGAGTAGAGTAGTGCAAAATTCAAAGTATTGGATTCCTGAAGGCAGTGAGTAGAAGGTGTCTGAAATCTTTCATGTAAGACTGTGAGATTGTTGCAGTTTTTGTGGTGGATTCCTTGTTGCATTGAGAAGTTCTTTGTGTAACATTTCTCCTATATCTTCTTGTGTTCTTTCTATGGTAGTGAGCCCTAGATGCGATCCTTTTTGGACAGTATGTCTTATTTTGGTAGTGAGCCCTTGTACCGGTTTCACAATTAATTATATTGTAAGCTAATCCTTATTGTGTTTTTTTACCTCATTGGGTTTTCCACCTAAATCTGGTGTTCTCTTGTATACATAGTGTTGTTATTTAGTTTTTGTTATTTTCATTTCACGTTTAATCACTTTAACAAAATATGGGTTTAATGAATGGATGTGGATCTGATTACTGTTGAGGGTTTTGATGTTTTAATTTGCTACAACTGATTCACCCCCCTTTCAGTGGTCTTGTTCATTCAACATTAACTACTCTTTCTTAAATATTTCCACCTCATTATGGATTTCAAGATAATTGTGAATGATCTAGCCAAGTGAACCCAATGATGCAATGCACTAGTCAACAATAATGTTATTTTCTTTGAGTCTTTATGTATCAAATGTAAGCATCAATTTAATTATGACGAGCTTCAAGCTATGTTTCTTGAAGGAATTTTTCCATTAAGAATAATTTTCACCAGTAGTCGCCATAGCTAACTTTGCACACCCATAGATCCTAAACGATACAACAAAATTTGACATTTTTTTGGTCCTCTCCATATGTGACTTAATTACTTATATCAAAATTTTTGGCTTGTGGGTAGTAACAACACGTGTTGTAGAATTTGTTAAGCGAGAAGTGATAAAAAAAGATCATTTCAATGCATCATCCACTATGTAATGAGTACTTCACCACTACCTGTTCATTGGAAAATCAATAAAAACTTAAAAAAATTCTGATAACAAATTAATAAAACACCTAATTCAACATGTCTTTCCATGTGGGCTTGCTCAGATTTAAAATTCTAATGCTAGGACACGGTGGAAATTTATTAACCCGACCACATGATTATGTCCACTACATGCCATGTATACATCTACTTCACCATAGGTTGTCGAGTAATTTTTAGCCCCTATATAATTATCTCCCGTGGTTTTCAAGACTCATTATTTCCTCATGGACTTCCTCCCTCTGTCCTCTCCAGCCTACAACCTTTTGTGAATGGGTTCTTCACTGTCTAGTCTCCTCTGCTAATAGGTGACAGTCACTGCATCCTTTCTCCTTGCATTTTGCAAGTTCAATAATCAATTTTCTGCTACTAATGTATAGGCTTTTTTTGTATTTTTAACCATTTATCTATATGGCATCGAGGGACTCATTGCAATGATTTATTTTCACTTCATACCATGCACTCATTACATAGAATGTCAAATAAATAGAACATTGTAAGATTTATTTCCGAATCCCTTGCATATAATCATGAACTTTAATGTGTATTAGGTTAATGTCCCAATTTTTTGACTAATTTCAGGATTGCACATCATACATGTTGTCCACATGATATATATCGTCGTCTCACGAATTCTCCTTACATTTTTATAGAAAATGATTTGATTTAATTTTTTTTCTTCTAGCTATTTTGTCAATTTCACATGACTGTATGGATGTAGATGTAGTGTAGGGTTTCATTATACTATGAAATAATTACAGTGAATGTGGAGAAAATATATGTCTATTTCAATTTAGGGTTTCATTACATTATGGAATAATTATATGTATAGCATCGAGGGTTTAGTGCAATGTTTTATTTTTGACTTCATACTATGAAATCATTACATAGAATGTGAAATAAATAGAAAATTTTTGGATTTTATTTTGAATCCCTTGTTTATAACCATGAAATTTAATGGGTATAGATTTTTTGTCCCAACTTATTGACTTCAGGATTACACATCATGAAATGTCTCCTGGTGATTTGAGGAAACCTCTACCCATCATTTCACCTTACATTTTTAGACAATGATATGGGTTAATTTGTTTTCCTCAACTTATCTTGTGAAATTTGCAACACTATATGGATTTCATGTATGGGTTCATTATACGTTGAAATTATTTCAGTTACTATGGAGTAATTACTATTCTATTTGGGTATGGGTTTTGATGCAGAGAAAGAACTACCCTTGGTTCACTTGACAACTTTCATAAACTGATTCATTTCAAACAATGATCAAATGCATTCTATATCACATTGAAAACATTGCCATAACAACCTAATGTGCATTCAATAGCGGAAAACTAGCATGATGCATGAGTTCCTTGATATTTCAGTCTTCTTACAACATGTTCTATTGATTCCCAACCAATCATATTCACACAAAGTATATATCTTATGAAACCCTCAAGTCACTAGGGTTTTAAGGTTATTTGCATACAAGTGAGAACACACTATCATTGATTCCTCACACGAAAAATTTTCGAGGCTTGAGCCCAAAATAGTTTTTATATATCCTTAAAACAAAATTTTCTACCAATTTTCTTAACTTTCTAACTGTGGAAAACAAAGATATGAAATTTTCTAGGTCGCTAGAAAGCCTCGTCCAGTCACATACCCGCTCTTAGTAAAAATGCCATAACTCACACAATACTCAACAAAAATGCATGAAACCAAAAGCATTTGTAAGGTAAGACACAATACCAACTTTCCAAGGTGTGTGCAAGTTTGTACCAGAACATACAGATTTGTACCATGTGTGTTTCAAACTACAAATTTTTAGAAAAATAAACCTACAAACCTACCCTCAATGACATTGCCATATGCAAGAAAAAGAGCATTCCAAAATGAGTTTCTTTCATTCCCTGTGTCACCCCTCTGATTTGTTATGTTTTCTTTGACAACCTAGATACTTTGTTAGACCTTATTTTATGTTATTATTATTCTATCGTTGATAGTGGAGCGATGATAGACTGTATTGATGTGATGATACATTATATACATGGTGATTATGTTTTGCATAGATGCTTAGTTGAGATGACATTGCTATATATGTTCATTATAGTTTAAATGATATATTATCTTGTCAGTTGATGTGACATTGTATTAGTGAAGAGAACGGTATTGCATCACTCGCTTGCAAGTGCCCTATGATTTCTGCGATTCTCTCTTCACGATGTGTATGCATTATTATTTGGATACATGTACGACATTTGTTTTGTTTGTAGCTTTGCAGGTACCAGACAACGACTTCACCTGGTTTCACAGGTTTGAGCGTGTCCACTACTCAATAGTAATGTTGATTGGGAGATAGTAACTGGTTAACCTTTTCAAACCTTTACCCTAGCACAATGTGTCGTTAGTCCATGTTTTGGTCATGTTCTTTATCCATGTTGATCTTGGTATTTTATTTATCGTGCAAGTTTAAATTGTAAGGATTAAATTATAAGTTGTGATTAAGTATTTAATTAATATGGAGACCTTATTATAAATAAATAAATTATTTAATTTAAGTTATTATAGAGTAATTTTAATTATTAGATTAAATGTGGATTTAAAAAATAAGTGATTTAAATGTGATTTGAATTAAATAAATTATTTTTAATTTTAAATGCATATTTTGGAAAAAGATTTTAGAAATATCTTGGTTAAAGAAAAAGATATTTGTTGTGTTAGCTGGAAGTTAGAAGGTTTTGTTTTCTAATTGTCTTAAAATTGATTTCCGAAGAGATTGATTGAAATTTTGTGAGAAAAGAGGAAGTTGTTTTCACGGTAAAAAAAAGAGGATTTTGGAAATGGGAGAATGGTTTTATGGTTTGAAAAAATTGTAAATCTTAGAAGCTCTTTGATAATTTTAGGAATCTAGTTTGTTGTATTCTTGTCTGTGGATTATTTTTGTTCTCTAGGAAGTGGCAATTCTTCTAGAGGAAGCTTTGACAACTCTAGAAACTTGGAGATTAAAGGGAAGCTCGACATCAATCTCTAAATCATCCGATCTTCTGGAACAAGTTCTTTATTACTTTGTTAATTTTAATTTGAAAGAGAAAAGTTAAATTATTATTGTATAGAAAATTGGAAAAGTTTAGAAGAGGATCTTTTTCATTTTAGAAGCTTTTGTTTTTGAATGAAATTGTCGTGATTGTTACAACCTCTATAGAAAAATAATTTAGATCCTTTGTGTGATTGATTATTGAAATAGATTTATACAAAAGAAAATCATAGTGGGATTATAGAACATCTGTTGAATTTATATTAAAGCTTAGAAAACATCTTTCTGGAAAATTGAATTTATTCTTCTTTGTAGAAAATGTGAAATTTCTATGAAAGATTTAGATCTCTGTAGGAAACAACTTTAAAACAATAGAAAATTTAAAATGAAATATTTGAGGATTTAGGAAACCTTTGTAAATTTGTCTACTTACTTTCCTATAAGAAATTTAGTTTTAAAATTGCCTCTGGGCAATTGGTTTTGTTCTATATACATATATATATATGCATATATTGCTTTACATTTTAAAGTTCCCTGTAGAAGAAATTAATCTTTTTTTTAATTTTTTTTTTTGAAATCGCCGTACGACAAAATCTGTAGGGAAATATTTAATAACAAAATTTATGAAAATGGTGGAGGCCGGGGCTACCACAATTGCCCCACAAAGGGACGCGGACTGTGGGCAGTGCCAAACACTACTCACAGGCAACAACCCAATGGGGAAGGCTACGTAGCAGCTGACCCCCACACATAGGGAATAGCCTGTGCATTGCAGCGATGGCTAAGATTTTGTAATTGTTGTTTTTAATATTATATATGTGTGTGTGTGTGTGTGTGTGTGTGTGTGTGTGTATTTTATGGTTGTAAATGTAATTTATTTTTAGATATTAAATAATATATTTATTATATATATAATTGTATGTATATATATATACATAATTATATATATATTTAAATATATTTATTTAAGTTGATTTTGTCATAAGATATGTTTTTGGATGGCAAGTAGATGATTTTTAAATGAATATTGGAATAGAATAATTTGATTTTATAATTTGATAATATAGATGTAAATTATTTAAAAGAATGTTTATTTAGGTGCATGCAAGCACACGTTAAATTGAAATGATTTATTATTTTAATTGAGAAATGGAATTATTTGATTTGAGTAGTTGTGAAACTAGAGGTTAAACATGTAGTTTTATTTGGTTGTCGATTTATTAATTGGAATCATGCTTGAATGTTATATTTTAGTGTGAGATATTGATCTATTTGATTTAGGAAATCCGAATGGTAGCGCTTTTAATTACATGAGATTGTTGATTTTAATTTATAGTATTTCTGTAATTGGGTATTGTGGGGGATATTTGTTGTAGAGAAAATATAAGTCTTCCAGATTGTAATTGTGAAAGGGTTGTCATTTCTGTTATTTTCCCTTGAGATTTCCTTGGGTAGTGCACATAGTTGGATTCAGTATTGGAAATCCGTAGGGATGTATTATACTTGTGTTATGTTATTATCAGTTTGTGCACTGTCTACCCTTGGGTTGTGGAATGAGTTATTGTATTGTCGATAGGGGAGTGGCTTTCAACGAGGGTCGGGGCACAAAGTGGTCCCAAGATAACTCATGTGAAATTCAATTTAATCAGTGGAAATTAAATAATCTATATTAGGGGAAAGGGCAGTTAATACATTTAACTTGATTTTACGCCTCACTCATTGGCTCAAGGGCTTGTGTTAGACTTGAGATGAGTCAGGAAGGCCTGGAATGGCAAGATCGTTATCTTGTCTTCTCAAAAGATAATCGATTCCGTATTGGTGTGCATGTGAGGCTGGAGTTCATAAGAGGTTACCAGGATAACCCAAGATGGGGGTTGAGACCTAGGAAGATCTCCTTAGGATAACCAATGCAACCTTTGTGATGAAACTCCTCTTATGACAACAATCAGTTTGTATTGTACAATGGTTGTTCTTGATTCAGTGATTCTAGAAGCAATGTAACCCTATGTTTTGTATTTACTGGTACAATGTGGTTTTGTACTTTGCCTATGTCTAGAGGTAGTAGGTTTGTCTTGGTTATCCATTACTATCTCCTAGCACGGGGGTTGGTCCTACGGGTACCACATGGACGGGTGGTGTGCACCTTACACTGTTGGGTTTTCTCTTCATGTTTGTGATGGCGAGATCTTCTAGTTTGAGGAGCTCGTGTGTTTCTATGGATTTGTACTTCTCTTATATTCATTGTAATAGTGGGGCACTATATATTTGTATTCCTTATTTGTAATCAAGGAGGATTCCTTGAGTTGTAATTGTAACATTATGTATGATCTATTCATTGTTAGATTTAAATTGCTATGTTTTAGAATAACTTTGTAAGTTTTTGAAATTCACATGTACATGCGTTGCGTGGCCTAGAGGATGTATGTGTTAAAATTAGTTTACTTCACTTATCATTGTTACTCTTTTTAAGGAAAAAAATTAGTTGTGCTTCTGTAGTGTTGCATTGTCCTCTAGGTTGTTGGATGGGATTTTACACTTGGTATTAGAGCCTAGGTTTAAGCACTGGGAACTCTGGGTTAATTTGGAAACCATTAAGTTTGTGTAAGATTTAAGTTGCATATCTTGTCATACACTTTGGTGTGTTTGTGTAGGATCATGCCTCCTAGGAGACATCGAGGTCATGGTCGTGGCCATAGAGGCAGACATGAAGGTAGTTAGCAGAACTCACCTCCGCATGTTTCTCATGATTCAGACCGTGAGGAATAGTAGGCTTCCCAAAACATTTCGGGAGGTAGTATACAGAATTTGGATCCACCAATGGTCGAAGGCACTCAGTTGCATGAATTGTTGGAGGATACTCTTGCTCGTCTTGGACCGAGGCAAAAAGTAGAGCAGATTGTTGTTAGAGAGAGGGATGTACCAGCTCAGTCAAAGGTAGTTGTAGTTGCACACATGAGAGATTTACTTAGAGCTCAACCACCCTTATTTGATGGATTAGGCAGTGGTTTAGAGGCTGAGACCTAGTTGATTGACTTGACCAAATGCTTTGCTATGCACCTATATGGTAGCAACACTAGAGCCAGATATGTGATTATGCACCTGAGAGGCTTTGCTTTCACATGGTGGAGATTGGAGGAGAAAAAGCTCCATATTGATATCAGTACCGTATCTTGGGAGATGTTTCTTGAGAGGTTATGCGCCAGATTTCTCTCTATTCATTGGCGACAATGTTGTGGTGATGAGTACCATACTCTACAACAGATGACTATGTCAGTGGAACAATATTAGTGTCATTTTTATGAGCTCAAACAATACACATGCATTGGTGACATGAGGGCATGTTGGTGTAACACTTTCTTAGGGGCTTAAATTCCTAGATCAGTGGAGGTGTGCAGGTTTTTGAACCCAAGACTATGGAGACCGTGGTAGACAAAGCCAGCCTTGTAGAGGAGAATTTGGTGATGCATTGGGTGGTCATGTTGGAGTACAAGTGGGCAACACTTCAGCTGTAGGGCCTAGTGCATGTAGTGGTCAGACTCAGGGAATTGGACCACCCAGGGAACAACATACACTAGCATAGAGTGGACAATACTAGAAGTCATAGGGAAAACAAAAGGATTTTCCACCTAAACAAAATGACAGATATCAGTCAAGGGGTGACTAGAACTAGAAGTGTGTCAAACACTTCAATAATGCACAACCGACATAGAGTACTCAATCTACCTTCCGGGGTAGTGTTCAGTAGTCTAGTGCACCTTCTAGAGGTAGAGGTTTTGGCAGGGATACTGGGTGTTTTACTTGTGGCCAACAGGGTCACATAGCTCAGCAGTGTCCCAATAAGGGCACATCAAGATATACAAAGAGGCCAGTGGCATCAAAGCTGACTGTTGGAGATGCAGGTAGAGGACATCACTTATTTGCTGTGGTTTATAACTACCAGGCTGACCACTAGAGCATAGTGGTGGAGACTACTGGTATGATGCAAGGTAATAGAGTTACCATTTTGTTTGATTTAGGAGCCTCTGACTCATTTATTTCATTTTCCATCATGGTACATGATAGATTGGGGGTAGTAAGGCAAGAGGGTAAGTGGCAGGTCGAATTAGCATCTGGTGCTAGAGTTGTAGTACATTCCTATGTACCAGATTATAGACTAGAGATTGGTTCTTTCCACACTACTGTAGATCTTCATGTTATACCATTAGGTTCTTATGACATTGTCCTAGGGACGGATTGGCTTGATGCTCATAGGGTCGTGATTGATTGTCGGTGCAAGTCAATATGATGTATTGATGCATCTGGCAGTGAGGTTGAGTTAGTAGGGGTATAGAGACCTATATCATCGAGGATGATCTCAACTATGCAGCTGAGAATATGTGTTTGTCAGGGATGTCAGTTATTTGCTGTGACAGTAGATGACTTGGAGATGAGTGATAGAGAAGAGAAGGTGTCTATAGATAGCCACCCCATACTTTAGCAGTATGCAGATGTTTTTCCAAATGATATTCCAAAGATGCCACCTCATCATGGCATAGACTTCAAGGTTGATCTTTTACCTGGTTTCGAACACATTTCACGAGCCCCATACCATATGATGACTAAGGAGCTTAAAGAGCTATGCTTGCAACTTGAGGAGTTGCTGGAGAAGGGTTTCATCCACCCTAGTGTTTCACCTTGGGGAGAACTGGTGATCTTTGTGAATAAGGATGGTTCTCTTCGTCTACGCATAGATTACCGACAGTTAAATAAGGTGGTGTAGGAGCACCTGCCAAAGTGCTTAGTTGCAAACTTATTTAGAAGGTTTTTGTCTTAAATCCTTTTTTGATGTTTTGGTAAGGTCACAAACACCATTTAGATTGTGTATGAGGACCTTTTGGAGCTTAGGTTAAAATTTGAATAAGTTGGGAATCCTTGTGTGGTTGATTCCTAAGGTTTTGGTAAAGATTGCAAAACACATTGTGTTTTCAAACACCAACTGTTTTGGACGTTTTGAGCTCGAGGGGAAAAACCTAACTGTTTTCTTGGTATTGGAAAGGAATCTCTTGACCTTTTCCATAGGTTGGATGTTTTGGAGTATAAAAAGGTTTTGCTAAAAAGAAAAAAATACAGTTATTTTTGTGTGCAAAATTTTGTGTTTCCTGTTCTTACCCGTGTGACAGTTGAAAGATGATCTGAAAGTGGCATTTTATAGTGTTGATAGAATGTAATAAAGTTTATGGTAGTTTTTTTTTGGCACTTTTAGATAATTTTTCTTTGCTTTAATCTGATTTGTAAAATTCTGTGTTGTTTTTCCTGTTAATTATGACTGGTAAATCTCAGAAAGAATGGAGTTTTAGTTTGTTTCTGACCGTACCAAGCAGTATGGACGCAGAGGAAACAATACTAAAATCCATGCTTGTATATAGTGTAGATATAGGGGTCATTAGAGGTTCAATAAGCAAGCTAGAAGACTATCCCTAGACGAGTTTGGAAGCCCGGCTAGGAAAGACAGTCAAGAAGGCAAAACCCTAACGTAGTAGGGGTGTGATATCATTAATATCCAAGGATGTATTGTGAGTGTAGGCAGCTCTAAGAAGGTGTGGGAAAGAAAACAGAAGACTCATCTGTGCATTGGAGGTTAGAAAAGGCAGAACAGACCAAGGAAAGGTCTTAAGAAACCCTAGGTTTCCACCAATAATGGTTTTTACCTCTGTACGTGCAGGAAAGGACCCAAAGGCCAAGAATCTGTCAAAGCTTGGGAAAAGAGCCAGACTGTCAGAAGAAATTTTGGCACGAGCTATTGGAATAAAGGAGTTCTAAACTATTTCTTGTGTTGAGAGGGCTAAAAGGGGCTCAAGGCTTGTAGCCTTGCCCAAACCCTAGAACATAGATTTTATGAAAACGATGGAGAGTTGGAGGCTGGTGTTTGTTCAAGCACCTGTAGAATGTGATTTTTGAAGCCTTGGAAGGTTTCATGCACCCCTGTAACAGAGTTAGGAAAAATTTGAGCATGGTTAGCCTTTAAGGTGATTAAGGGCTAGGTGGTGGAAGAGAGGAAGAACATCAAGTTAGGCTTGGTGAATGAATTGCAACTTGATAGCAGGGTTGGAAGAGAAGACCAGGGGTGCCTAAATACCTTTAAGACCTATAGGTTGAATGGTGGAGAGAAACACCAAGGGGTTATTCAATTGGAGACCCAGAGCATTGAGATTGTGATTGTCTTAATCCTTCCCTGTTTCTATTAGATTGGTATCAAAGCAGTGAAAGATTTGGGAAAGTAGCTTATATGTCAGAAGTTGAG
This sequence comes from Sequoia sempervirens, assembly GCA_007258455.2. Taxonomy (NCBI): domain Eukaryota; kingdom Viridiplantae; phylum Streptophyta; class Pinopsida; order Cupressales; family Cupressaceae; genus Sequoia; species Sequoia sempervirens. The sequence goes on along the minus strand of VDFB02013567.1, from coordinate 47,460 downwards.
TCAAGTGAATCCCCCGCCATGGTGACAAATGCACAGTTAGCCAAGAAGGTTGAATAGAAAGAAGAGGACAACAAGTCCCTGAAAGAAAGAATTGAGCAATTGGAGAAGGCATTGAACAATGCAAGGCTGGAAGGAATAGTGCCAAAGGAAGAAGAGGTTGTAGAGGAGGACAAAGTCCTTGAACCTGACCCTGTACTGGAGGAGGAGTTTTTCTTGAAGGCATTGAAAGCCCTGAGTGGAAAAGGACTTGAGGTTATACCATTGTTCTATGGAAAGATGAATCCTGATCTAGTCATGGACTGGATAGATGGAATGGAGAATCACTTTGAGTGTGATGGAGTCACGGAAGCTCAGAAAGTGAAGGTTGCAAAATCAAGGTTGAGAGGATCAGCTTTAACATGGTGGAAATTTGTTCAGACTGAAAGGGAGAAAGAAGGTAAGCAGCCCATATCAACCTAGAAAGGAATGGTTGCTAAGGTAAAGGAAGCATATATGCCAGATGATTATGAAATCCAACTTCACAAGAAGAGATAGAGTCTAAGGCAGAAAGATCAAGATGTCAACACCTATACTGAAGAGTTTCAGAAGCTTTGCTTGAGATCAAATGTGGCAGAAGATGAGAGCCTAAAAGTGGCTAGGTACCTTAATGGCTTGAAGTGGAACATACAGGAAGAGATGGCTTTACTTAGCCCCAAGATAGTCCACCAATGTTATCAGCTGGCTATAAAGATTGAAGAAAGGAATAAAAGAAAGCATGATCAGTCCTCTAAAGGCAGAGGCAAAGGCAGAGACCAAAGAGGACAGCGTGGAGGTTACCAAGGTAGAGGTAGTGATCAAAGAAACCAAGGTGAATCTAAGCTTATTGAGCATGGAGGTGAAACATCATCAAGAGGGGGATTTAACAAAGGAAGAGGAGCAGGCAGAAGTAACTCTTACTTTGCCACCATGAAATGTTATCACTGTAATCAGCTAGATCATCCAGCTTATAGATGCCCGAAGAAAGCTTCTTCAAGCAATGAGAAAAGAGTAGCTTATGCACAAGAGGACACCATGAGTGTCAAATCACCTGAGGTCAGTCATATAGAATCTGAAATTGGAGAGAGTTTGATGTTTAATAGAGTGCTGATCAGACAACTGGTCAAGGAAGAATCCAAGCAAAGGAGAGCATTGTTTAGAGCAAGGTGCAAGATATTGGGAAAGGTATGCAAGGTCATTGTAGATTCTGGTTCTACAAATAATATCATCTCTAAGGAGGCAATAACTAAGTTAAAATTGCAGAAGGTACCTCATACCAACCCTTACAAAGTCACATGGTTGAACAAAAGGTAGAGTGTTTTGGTGAATGAGCAGGTTACAGTGGAATTTTCAATTGGAGGCTACAAAGACAAGCTGATTTGTGATGTACTACCCATGGATGCATGCCATCTTCTGCTTGCCAGGCCATGGCAATATGACAGAGGTGCTATATATCATGGAAAGGAGAACACCATAGAATTCAAGAAGGATGGAAGAACCTTCAAGCTGCAATCATTGATTAAGGATGATGAAGGACAGTCCAAGGTTCCTAACATTATGTTGAGCAGTGGCAAAGAGTTCATCAAGGATCTACACCAAGGGAATGAAGGTTTTGTGGTCCTAATGCAGTCCAAACAGGAAGAAAAGGCTGAGAAGACAGACATACCTGAAACAGTTAAAAGGCTGCTAGAAAAGTATAAGAGCATAGTGAGTGATGGAACTCCTGCAACTCTACCACCAAAGAGAGCAATAAGTCATCAAATTGACTTCATACCTGGAGCCTCTTTACCTAACAAGGCAGCATACAAACTCACACTAGATCAGAATCTTTAAGTGGCCAGACAAGTGGAAGAATTGTTGGATCAAGGCTTGATTCAAAAGAGTATTAGTCCTTGTGCAGTCCCAGTTGTTTTAGCAACAAGAAAAGGAGGTAAGTGGAGACTTTGTACTGATTCTAGAGCAATTAATAGGATCACCATTAAGTATAGATTCCCAATACCTAGAATTGAAGATTTAATGGATTTCCTTGGAGGAGCACAGTATTACACCAAGTTAGATCTTAAGAGCGGGTATCACCAAATCAGAATCAAGGAAGGTGATGAATGGAAGACAGCTTTTAAGACAAATGATGGCTTGTATGAGTGGAAAGTGATGCCATTTGGCCTCTCAAATTCCCCTAGCACATTCATGAGATTAATGAATGAGGTGCTTAAGGATTTCACAGGGATTTTTGTGGTAGTCTACTTGGATGACATACTAATTTTCAGTAAGACAGCAGAAGAACATTTGAAACATGTGGAGATGGTTCTCAAAAGGCTGCAAGAAGAACAATTGGCAATCAACCTCGAGAAGTGTCAGTTCTTCAAGCAAGAACTTGTGTATCTAGGCTTTGTAGTATCCCAAGAAACATTGAAGATGGATCCAAGTAAGGTGGAAGCCATCCTAAACTGGCCTACACCAACCACAGCCACAAAGGTAAGAAGTTTCCATGGTTTAGCTCAGTTTTATAGGAAGTTCATAAGGAATTTTAGTGGTATATGTGCACCAGTCCTAGATACCATTAAAGGAGGTCTAAAAACTAAGTTTAAGTGGACACAAGAAGCTGATAGAGGGTTTGAAAAGTTGAAACAAGAAGTGGCAACTCAGCCTATTTTATTATTGCCTAGTTTTGATAAATTGTTCACAGTTGAGTGTGATGCAAGTGAAGTAGCAGTAGGAGGAGTCCTTAGTCAAGAAGGTAGGCCTATAGCCTTCTTTAGTGAAAAACTTAATGAAGCCAAGAAAAAATATGCCACCTATGATTTGGAACTTTATGCTTTAGTGCAGTCCCTTAGGAAATGGAGGCATTACTTATTGCCCAAAGAGTTTGTGGTTTTTACAGATAACCAGGCACTCAGTTACATCAATACCCAAGAGAAGTTAAGCAATAGACATTTGAAATGGATGGAGTACATCCAAGCCTTTACATTTACCATTAAGCACAAGAAGGGACAGCAAAACAAGGTGGCAGATGCATTAAGCAGGAGAATGTTGACAGTCCAAGAGATACAGCTGAAAAGCATTAGATTAGAGAGTTTCAAAGATCTCTATGGTGAGGATGAAGATTTCTCAGAAGCCTACAAGGTATGTTCAGATTTTGGAAATCACTTTCATAGTCAATATGCTGAGTATACTCTACAAAATGGATTGTTATTTAAGGGTAATTTGTTATGTGTCCCAAGAGGATCAACGAGGGAAAATCTGATCCAAGAGAAGCATAATGGCATTCTTAGTGGGCATTTTGGAATAAATAAAACTTTAGAGCTGGTACAAAGATTTTATTACTGGCCTAAGTTGGCAAGAGATGTTAGGAAGTATGTAGAACAGTGTGTTGTTTGCATGAAAGACAAAGGGGGAGCTAGCAATGCTGGTTTGTATCAACCCTTGCCTATTCCTAACAGACCATGGGAGTGTGTAAGCATGGATTTTGTGGTAGGTCTCCCTAAGACCAAAACTAGTTTTGACAGTGTTTTTGTAGTTGTGGAAAGATTTAGCAAGATGAGTCACTTTATTCCATGCAAGACTACACATGATGCAAGTTACATTTCCCATCTTTTCTTCAGGGAAGTTGTAAGAATCCATGGATTGCCATTAAGCATTGAATCAGACAGGGATGTGAAATTCATAAGCCATTTTTGGAAAAAATTATGGAGTAGATTGGGAATAAATTTTTCATTTGGATCAGCTTACCATCCTCAGACCGATGGTCAAACAGAGGTGGTTAACAGAGTGTTAGGTAACCTATTGAGGTGCTTGACAAAGGAATATGGACAGACCTGGGATATGGTGATTTCTCAAGCTGAATATGCATACAATGACAGTGTAAACAGAACTATAGGGAAAAGTCCATTTGAAATTGTGTATGGGATGCACCCAAGAGGAGTTTTTGAACTCAGAGACCTTAGATCTCAGGAGAATAGGAGTGGACATGTAGAAGACTTCAATCAGACCATGAAGGAGATTCATGAGCAGGTTAAGAAGACAATTACAATAGCAACACAAAAGTTGAAAGATAAAGTTGATGAGTCAAGGAGAGATGTGCAGTTTCAAGTGGGTGACTATGTTATGGTTCACCTCAAAAAATCCAGATTGTAGAAGGGGATGTCCACCAAGTTGCAAATGAAGAGAGTGGGTCCATGCAAGGTGTTGGCCAAATATGGCAAGAATGCCTACAAGGTGGAGTTACCATCAGATTTGGGCATATCTCTAGTGTTCAACGTTGTTGATTTGATCAAATATAAGGGCACAGTTAGTGATGAGGTTCAGAATAGTCATGAAGTCTTCAAAGACATCATCAATATACCCCTACCTAATCAAGAGCAGCCTCAGGCAGAGCAGATCTTGGAGTCCAGGGTGAAAAAGTCAACAAGGAATAAGGCATACATGGAGCACCTTGTCACTTGGTGGAAGGGAAAACCTGAATCTGAGGCTACCTAGGTTGAAGAAGAAGATTTCAAGAAGCAAGGAATTGATTTATCATTGATATCTCCTCAAGTTCAGTGATCCTTGTGCTGAGAGGGGGAGAATGGTGCAGGAGCACCTGCCAAAGTTCTTAGTTGCAAACTTATTTAGAAGGTTTTTGTTTTAAATCCTTTTTTGATGTTTTGGTAAGGTTACAAACACCATTTAGATTGTGTATGAGGACATTTTGGAGCTTAGGTTAAAATTTGAATAAGTTGGGAATCCTTGTGTGGTTGATTCCTAAGGTTTTGGTAAAGATTGCAAAACACATTGTGTTTTTGAACACCAACTGTTTTGGACGTTTTGAGCTCGAGGGGAAAAACCTAACTGTTTTCTTGGTATTGGAAAGGAAACTATCAACCTTTTCCATAGGTTGGACATTTTGGAGTATAAAAAGGTTTTGCTAAAAAGAAAAAAATACAATTATTTCTATGTGCAAAATTCAGTGTTTCCTGTTCTTACCCGTGTGACAGTTGAAAGATGATCTAAAAGTGGCATTTTATAGTGTTGATAGAATGTAATAAAGTTTATGGTAGTTTTTTTTTGGCACTTTTAGATAGTTTTTCTTCGCTTTAATCTGATTTGTAAAATTCTGTGTTGTTTTTCCTGTTAATTCTGACTGGTAAATCTCAGAAAGAATGGAGTTTTAGTTTGTTTCTGACAGTACCAAGCAGTATGGATGCAAAGGAAACAATACTAAACTCCATGCTTGTATATAGTGTAGATATAGGGGTCATTAGAGGTTCAATAAGCAAGCTAGAAGACTATCCCTAGGCGAGTTTGGAAGCCCGGCTAGGAAAGACAGTCAAGAAGGCAAAACCCTAACGTAGCAGGGGTGTGATATCATTAATATCCAAGGATGTATTGTGAGTGTAGGAAGCTCTAAGAAGGTGTGGGAAAGAAAACAGAAGACTCATCTATGCATTGGAGGTTAGAAAAGGCAGAACAGACCAAGGAAAGATCTTAAGAAACCCTAGGTTTCCACCAATAATGGTTTGTACCTCTGTACGGGCAGGAAAGGACCCAAAGGCCAAGAATCCGTTAGAGCTTGGGAAAAGAGTCAGAGTGTTAGAAGAAAGTTTGGCACGAGCTGTTGGAAGAAAGGAGTTCTAAACTGTTTCTGGTGTTGAGAGGGCTAAAAGGGGCTCAAGGCTTGTAGCCTTGCCCAAACCCTAGAACAAAGATTTTATGAAAACGATGGAGAGTTGGAGCCTGGTGTTTGTTCAAGCACCTATAGAATGTGATTTTTGAAGCCTTGGAAAGTGTCACACACCCCTATAACAGAGTTAGGAAACATTTGAGCATGGTTAGCCTTTAAGGTGATTAAGGGATAGGTGGTGGAAGAGAGGAAGAACATCAAGTTAGGCTTGGTGAATGAATTACAACTTGATAGCAGGGTTGGCAGAGAAGACTAGGGGTGCCTAAATACCTTTAGGACCTATAGGTTGAATGGTGGAGAGAAACAACAAGGGGTTATTCAATTGGAGACCCAAAGCATTGAGATTGTGACTGTCTCAATCCTTCCCTATTTCTATCATAAGGTCACCATCACGAACCGATATCCTCTACCTAGGATCGATGACTTGTTTGATCAAGTCACAAGTGCTATAGTCTTTTCTAAGATTGATCTTAAGTTAGGATACCATGAGTTGCGGATTGTGGAGTCTGATATTCATAAGATGACATTTCACACACGATATGGTCACTATGAGTTTATAGTGGTACCGTTCGAGTTGACAAATGCACTATCTGTATTCATGAGCCTGATGCACAAAGTTTTTCGCACATACCTAGATAGATTTGTAGTGGTATTCCTTGATGACATATTGATTTATTCCAGGATAGTTGAGGAGCATGAGGAACAATTGAGGCAGGTATTGCAGTGTTTGAGGGATAATAAGTTGTATGCCAACTTGTCCAAATGTGAGTTTTTCAAAACTAAGGTCAAGTACCTTGGTCATGTTATATCAGGAGAGGGTATTGCAGTGAATCCTGTTAAGATCCAAGAAATCATGGATTGGCCTGCGCACACGAATGTGGTAGAGATACGTAGTTTTATGGGGCTAGCAAGTTACTACAAGCATTTTTTTCAGGACTTTTCTAGGTTAGGACATCCTATCACTTCTCTTCAAAGGAAAGGGAAGAAGTTTGATTGGTTAGAGCAGAGAGGTTACATTTTAGACATTGAAGTAGTGGTTGACTAGCGCACCGATCCTTGCAATACCTGATCCTACAAGAGACTTTGTTATATGTGCAGATGCATCTTTGGAGGGGTTAGGAGCAATATTTATGTAGGATGGTCAAGTCACGCAAGCTCAAGGATCACGAGTTGAACTACCTCACGCATGATCTTGAGTTTGCTACAGTTGTACATGCTTTGACTTGATGGAGACATTTCTTATTGGGGCACCATTTTTGATTCACACAGTGACTATCAAAGTCTACAGTACATCTTCACACAGCCTAACCATAATGCTAGGTAAAGGCAATGGATGGAGTTCCTCTGTGAGTACGATTTTGAGGTGAAGTACATCCGAGGAAGGAGAACGTTGTGTCTGACGCTTTTAGTAGATGAAGGCATGAACTATCTGAGATGACTCTTACTATGGATTTGAGGAGCCAAATTCTTACCGCACTTCCTACAGATAGCTGGTACTAGGAAGTAAGGTCTGAGATTGAGTCGGGTAGGACTTTGGAGGGCAGGTACTCAAGATATTCTTTGGAGACAAATGGGTTATTGAGATACATGGGACGTATATTTGTTCCATCTTCTAAAGGTCTTCATACTTTGATTTTGATAGAGGCACACTAGGCACCTTATTCAACTCACCCTGGAGTGAAGAAGATGTATGCCGATTTAAGAACCGCTTTACTTCTAGGCAAGTATAAAGTGAGATATCGCTGATTATGTATCACGATGTTTGGAGTGTCAGCGAGTTAAGGCTAAACACCAACATCCAGCTGGTCTTCTACAGCCTCATTTGGTTCCTGAGTAGAAATTGAACATCATTTCATTGGATTTCATTGTTGGTTTACCCAACTCTTTGCGACGACACGATGTGATTATGGTGATGGTAGATAGGTGGATTCAAAGGTGGTACACTTCTCACCTGTCTGTTCCTCCTATAATGCTTCGTCAGTTGCTAGAGTTTTCATGGAGGACATTGTGAGGTTGCATGGTATTCCACGTCAGATTATTTCTGATAGGGATCCTGTGTTTAATTCAGCTCTTTGGACATCATTACAACATGCTATGGGGACACAGTTGAACTTTAGTTCAACGTATCACCCCGAGACAGATGGATAGACTGAGAGGGTCAATCAGATCCTTGAAGATATGTTTCGCATGTATGTCATGGACTAGTAGACACAATGGGAGGATTATCTCTATCTTGTAGAGTTTGCTTATAACAACAGGTTTCAGAGTTTTATTGGCATGGCACCTTTTCAGGCCTTGTATGGACGGCCATGTTAGACTCCATTGAGTTGGGACAGGTTGGAGGATAGGATTTTATTGGGTCCTGATATGCTTTAGGATATGGAGCAGCAGGTGGTTCGGATCAGAGAGCATTTAGTAGTTGCATAGGATAGGTAGAAGAAGTACGCAGATGCACACTATGTAGATCACTAGTTTGTTGTAGGTGACTAAGTTTTCTTGCGAGTGCAATCGAGAAAGAGTCCAATCCGCTATGGAAATGGTTCTAATCTCGCACCTCATTTTGTCAACCTTTTGAGATTTTGGAGAAGATTGGGCCAGTTTCTTACCGCCTTGCTTTACCGCCCAGTCTCTTGTGCATCCACAATGTGTTCCATGTTTATGTACTTAGACCTTATCATCCAGACATTTCTCATATCATTGATTGGATTGCTTTATAGGTAGCAAACGAGAAACTAGCTTTGGAGCCCATGGTCATTATCTAGCACAAGAGACTTGCCCTCAGGGGTCAAAATATTAAGTAAGTGAGGGTCCAGTGGGATCCTAGAGATGACACTTCTGATACATGAGAGGATGCTACCAGGAAGAGGGAGCTCTACCCTTATTTGTTTGCAAGTTTCCAGGAGTGAGTCTGATCCTAGGGGGGAGGATGTGACACCCCTCTGATTTTTTATGTTTTCTTTGATAGCCCAGATACTTTGCTAGACCTTATTTTATGTTATTGTTATTCTATCACTGACACTAGAGGGATGATAGACTATATTGATGTGATGATACATTATATGCATGGTGATTATGTTTTCTATGCTTTATGTTTGCATAGATGCTTAGTTGAGATGGCATTGCTATATATGCTCATTGTAGTTTAAGTGACATATTATCTCATCAGTTGATGTGACATTGTATTGGTGAAGAGAACAGTATTGTGTCACTCGCTTGCGAGTGCCCTATGATTTCTGCGATTCTCTCTTCATAGTGTGTATGAATTATTATCTGGATACATGTATGCCATTTTTTTTGTTTGTAGGTTTGCAGGTACCGAACAACGACTTCACCTAGTTTCACAGGTCTGAGTGTGTCTACTACTCAACAGTAATGTTGATTGGGAGATAGTAACTAGTTAACCTTGTCAAACCAATACCCTAGCACAATGTGTCGTTAGTCCATGTTTTGGTCATGTTCTTTATCCATGTTGGTCTTGGTATTTTATTTATTGTGCAAATTTAAATTGTAAGGATTAAATTATAAGTTGTGATTAAGTATTTAATTAATGTGGAGACTTGATTATGAATAAATATAAATTAATTTAATTTAAGTTATTATAAAGTAATTTTAATTATTAGATTAAATGTAGATTTAAATAAATAAGTGATTTAAATGTGATTTGAATTAAATAAATTGTTTTTAAAGAAAAAGATCTTAGAAATATCTTGGTTGTTAAAGAAAAAGATATTTGTTGTGTTAACTAGAAGTTAGAAGGTTTTGTTTTTTAATTGTCTTAAAATTGATTTCTGGAGAGATTGATTGAAATTTTGTGAGAAAAGAGGAAGTTGTTTTCACAGGAAAAAAGAGAGGTTTTTAGAAATGGGAGAATTGTTTTGTGGTTTGAAGAAATTGTAAATCTTAAAAGCTCTCTGATAATTTTAGGGATCTAGTTTGTTGTATTCTTGGTTGTGGATTATTTATGTTCTCTGGGAAGTGGCAATTCTTCTGGAGGAAGCTTTGGCAGCTCTAGCAAATTGAAGATTAAAATGAAGCTCGACATCAATCTTTGAATCGTCCAATCTTATGAAATAGGTTTTTTATTACTTTATTAATTTTAATTTGAAAGAGAAAAGTTAAATTATTATTGTATAGCAAATTGGAAAAGTTTAGAAGAGGATCTCTTTCCTTTTAGAACCAAACAAAACCAATTGCCCAGAGGCAATTTTAAAACTAAATTTTCTACAGGAAAATAAGTAGACAAATTTACAGAGGTTTCCTAAATTCTCAAATATTTCATTTTGAATTTTGAATTTTATATATATATATATATATATATATATATATATATATATATATATATATATATATTGCTTATAGTGCTTTACATTTTAAAGTTCCATGTAGAAGGAATTAATTTATTTTTTTTAAAATATTTTTGTTTTGAAATCGTCATATGGAAAAATCTTTAGGGAAATGTTTAATAAAAAAATTATGAAAATGGTGAAGGCTTGGGCTACCACAATTACCCCACAAAGGGACACGGATTGTGGGTAGCGCCTAGCACTGCTCACAAGCCGCAACCCTGTGGGGAAGGCTGCATAGCAGTCAACCCCCACACACAGGGAATAGCCTGTGCGTTGCAACGATGGCTATGATTTCGTAACTATTGTTTTTAATATATATATTATATATATATACTATATATAATATATGTTATACATATTTTATATATATCATATATTATATATAATGTATATGTATATTATATATATATATATAAATTTATCTATATATATTTTATGGTTGTAAATGCAAATTATTTTTAGATATTAAATAATATATTTATTATATATATAATTGTATGTATATATATATAAGTTGATTTTGTTATAAGAGATGTTTTTGGATGGCAAGTAGATGATTTTTAAATGAATATTGGAATAGAATAATTTGATTTTATAATTTGATAATATAGATGTAAATTTATTTAAAGAATGTTTATTTAGGTGCATGCAAGCACGAGTTGTTAAATTGAAATAATTAATTATTTTAATTGAGAAATGAAATTATTTGATTTGAGTAGTTGTGAAACTAGAGGTTAAACATGTAGTTTTATTTGGTTGTCAATTTATTAATTGGAATCATGCTTGAATGTTATATTTTAGTTTGAGATATTGATCCATTAGATTTAGGAAATCTAAAATGTAGCGCTTTTAATTACATGAGATTGTTTATTTTAATTTCTAGTATTTTTGTAATTGGGTATTATGGGGGATATTTGTTGTAGAGAAAATATAAGTCTTCCAGATTATAATTTTGAAAGGGTTGTCATTTTTGTTATTCATCCTTGAGATTTCCTTGGGTAGTGCACATAGTTGGATTCAGTATTGGACATCTGTAGGGATGTGTTATCTCTTGTGTTATGTTATTATTAGTTTGTGCACTATCTACACTTGGGTTGTGGAATGAGTTATTGTGTTGTCGATAGGGGAGTGGATTTCAATGAGGGACGAGACACAAAGTGGTCCTAGGATAACTCGTGTGGAAGTTAGTTTAGTCAATTGAAATTAAATAACCTATATTAGGGGAAAGGGTAGTTAATACATTTAACTTGATTTTTAGCCTCACTCATTGGCTCAAGGGCTTGTGTTAGACTTGAGATGAGTCAGGAAGGCATGGAATGGAAATATCATTTTCTTGTATTCTTGAAACATAATCAATTCCACACTAGTGTGCATGTGGGGCCAGAGTTCGTAAGGTTACTAGGATAACTCAAGATGGGGGTCAGGACCTAGGAAAATCTCCTTAGGATAACCAATGCAACCTTTTTGATAACACTCCTATGACAATAGTCAGTTTGTATTGTACAGTGGTTGTTCTTGATTCAGTGATTCTGAAAGTAATGTAACTCTATGTTTTGTATTTACTGGTACAGTGTGGTTTTGTACTTTTCCTGTGTCTAGAGGTAGTAGGTTTGTCTTGGTTACATGTTACTATCTCCTAGCACGGGGGTTGGTCCTATGGGTACCACATGGCTAGGTGGTGTGCACCTTACACTGTTGGGTTTTCTCTTCATGTTTGTGATGGTGGGATCTTCTAGTTCAAGGAGCTCATGTGTTTCTATGGATTTGTACTTCTCTTATATTCATTGTAATAGTGGGGCACTTTATATTTGTATTCCTTATTTGTAATCAAGGAGGATTCCTTGAGTTGTAATTGTAACATTATGTATGATCTATTCATTGTTAGATTAAAATTGTATATATCGTTTTGAAGTGGTGTTGTATCTATGGAAATATGTTCATTACATTTCCATGTTTAATTATTATGCAATGGGTTAATGCTTTGTTGTATGTTGTTATCGTGAGTTAATTTCATATGCTATGCTTTACAATAACTTTGTAAGTTTTTGAAATTCACATGTAGATGTGTTGTGTGGCCTAGAAAATGTATGTGTTAGAGTAGTTTACTTCACTCATCATTGTTACTCTTTTTAAGGAAAAAAATTAGTTGTGCTTCCACAGTGTTGCATCATCTTCTAGGTTGCAAGACGGGGTTTTACATTCCCATTCTTCCCCAACCTTGGTATGCATGTGTACATCTCATATTTAACCCATTGCATTCATTTCCAACATCCAAATCTAATTCCTAACTTCCCAAACAAAAAATGCAAGTTTTTGACAACTTTTGCAACTTTTGACAAGTTTGCACCTAAACATAAAAACTAATCCAATATAACCCTAAATGGTCTTAAATGGTCCAAATTGACCTTATTGACAAAAAAAAGGACCAATAAACCCAAAACTAAACTTTTCCCAAATGGCAACAAATGCACCCAAATGGATGCTCCTACATCATGTTTTATGTATTTTAGGCATTACATTTTGCACACAATGATATATTAGCATCAAATTAATTATATATATGTACATATATGATATACATATGTATATATATATATATATATATATATATATATATATATATATATATATATATATATATATATATATATATATATTTAATCTGATATAGATATATATCTATATAATATTGTATATATATAGTGTTTTTTAGATGGATGATGTAGACACGAACAAAATGTAGTATTTAATGCAAAAAAATTATGTTGAAGGAGTATACTTATGCAACCTAAGTACGAATAAACTGGGAAAATCATTCACCATTAGCATTTATTGTCTATACATCATTTTTTGAAGAACATGAATTTGTTGGTACTCATCATAGTTATTCAAACATCAAACACAACAACTATCACCTTAGCTTCTTTGTTGCAATAGTGTGAGTATTTTCCATTGCTTCTTCTATTCACACAACATCATTTCCCTTCCTTGACTATATAGATATATATGTATATTAGATTACATATATTTCCAATCTATATAACCCTTACAGTTCCATACTATCAAATACTTTCACCTTGCTTTGTGACTATCCTTGCATTAGGCTACTGTCCAAGTAACTGTCATGTATGATTAGCTTTCTTGAGGACTCATAGATCTAAAAATATGTCCTTTATATTGCATTGCCATGTAGGCTGCCCTAATAACCAATATAGACTGTATCTTTTTGCTTGATATTGCCCTTTTCTTATTGTGAATTGTCCTTTAAATAATTTTTCCTTTTATGCATTGTCAAACAACATATGAAAGATATCCTTATTAATAGATTGTCCTATGTGATATTTGTTGTCCTATTCGAATATCTTCATCTACTTCTCACACATAGTTTGTTGTCTCTATGAGCTGTCAGGGAATCATTTTAGTCCTTCACACATTCTGTCAAAAGGTCGTGAATGCCTTGCTACTTATCCTTTTTGTGCTACACAATGACATTGATAAAGGTTTGCGTGAATGAATTTGGTATGTTTTATCTCATTGCGTTAATTTGTTTTCCTCCACTTATCTTGTCAAATTCACAACATTGTATGGATGCCATGTATGGTTTTAGTATACACTAAAATTATTTCAACGACTGTGAAATAATTATTTTTCTATTTGGGTATGGGTTTTCTTTGTTTCGGTGATGTGGTTTTGAATACAATGACATATTAAAATTTCATGCTTAGTTTGGACCTATCTTAGTGACCCTTACATTTATGCATTTTCAACCCTTCCTAAATAGGCCCTAATTCCCTTTATTATGCATTACGAGGCCTATTTTTATCATTTTTTTACATTGAAACAAGCATTGAACAAATACAACCTATTATTAATCTACCCTCGATCAAGTGTGTCTTGGAAACTTGGGCCAGGACCCATTCACCCATAGGTGAACGGGTCCCCCTTGCTAGCCGAGACCCAAATTTTAAAGGATCATTAGCGGCATTTTAACATTCAAATTTCAAAAGGTACATGTCAACTATTGGGATCTAATTGTTGGGAATTTAGAGAAATTCCTATAGATGTCTGGTCTTTTCATTAATTAAAAAAACTAGAACAAAGGAGAGAACATTCAAGCAAGAAAAATTTAGTTTTGGAGCAACATTACTTAAGATTTTAGGTCTTCAAGCCCATTTTTAGATTTGATCAAGCTTTATCACATGATTGAAGTTTGATGCCTATAGAATAACATGATGGATTCTAGGATTGGGAGATGCATTTGGCCACTTCCCTCTACCTAATGACTTGTTTCCTATTGTTCTCATCTTCAAGCTTCATTCTATTTGCATCCTAAATCAAGGTATCATTTCATTTATAAATTTACTTATGGTGTTTTGACTTCTCCCTAGTTGAATCTTATCATTGTCATATGGAATCACATTCTAATACACTTGAGTAAGGTTTCTTGGCATTTGACTCATAACAACCTTATATGCACATAAGGTTAGCGCTCACACACATGTTTTTCATCAAATATTTGGCTATTTGTTGAGGTTTAATTACCAAAATAGGGGTTTTATTGATGAAAACACCCATATAGCCAGCCAAATAATTTCTTTTATAGATTTAGAAAATGTTGAAATCTAAAGAGGAAGATTTACAGGTATAGGAACAAAGAGTAGATAGAGTTACAAGATCAAACTTTGAATCCTTATAAACACAACATAACCAATTTTTTTAGGTAGGTACATAGTCCTTTGCACCTTCCAGATCTGTAGAAAATTGAATTTTTTTATCAGTTGTTGGATAATTTCATTTATTGCATTAGGTCATATAGTTTAATTGGGGTAATCAATCACAATCATTTCCAAATCATTCTTATCCCCCTAAAGGATATAGATCCAAGTCTAATTGGCTCACCATTTAGGTTGATAATTAATCTATTCACCTCGTTGATCTATATCCTAATGAAACATATAAAAATAACAAAATGTACCCTAAGTCATGAGTATTAAACTTAGGGAATCACATTTTTTTGTTTCACTTTGGTGAACCTAACATTTGACATCATAAATTTCTAATTTGGTAGTCTTTCAAACCCTATATCTAGGTTTTGCAACATTGTATTGTCTTGCATTTCTCATTTAGGATTACATATTGCATCCATATTGAATCATAGGTTGCATTAGTGTGTGTTCTAGTCATCTGGATTATATTTTCATTCCAAAATTACACTAAAACAAGTGTCATTTTGTTTTAAAGTTGTCATACATTTGCAATTACATTTCATTGATTTTTTTTAAAAAAATTGTCTATAAAACCTATTTGCACTTAGGAACATAAACCTTAAACAATAACTTAAACATTCAAATTTTGATTTTTTAGAACCCTATACAAAGATCCATTCGCCTAGGGCAACCCAGTCCTTGTACAGGTGTTTAAACAAACATTTTCACACATTTCTGACACTAAATTTACATTTTGTTTCTACTAGAAAATCTCAGTTTTGAAATCTTGAAATAGTGTTGTTGCATGCTAAAGAAAGTTTTCATTTTGCTTAGATTCTGGAAAAATTTGAAAGAATTTTAATTTTCACTATTTTTTTTAGATTCCTAGAATAGTTGATTACATTTTCTGAATTATTGCATAATCTAGGTAGAATAGTTTTCATTTTGCAAGCATTTAAAACCCTAGTTTGTTAAATACATCACACAAATTGGAAACTCATAAAACAGTAGCAAAATCAATCATAAACCTAGGTGTGCAAATTGAAACACAGTTGATCTATGTTAAACAAACTTTTGAAACACAAACTTTTGAAAAAGCCAAAGCAAGACCCAACCATGGTCTCAAATACATACAAACTGCAACTACCATGTGAATCCACTACAAAATCAAAATGCTCTTTACATTGAAACTTGGGTTTTGTACTTTATAACTCTAGAAAAATTGGTGTCTACACTAAAATGGTTGTTTTGGTAAGGGGAAATGCCTTAGGAATATTTAGGGATTTGCCTCAATCAAATCCCCAAATTTGATTTGACACGAGTTTTGTGATTCTATAAGACTTTATATAAAGTGAGCCATATATACAAGATAAGTGTGCATCATTATAATAATGGAGGTACCTGTTGAATATGGTTTGCTATTTATTTTGTGTAATGTATTCTACCTACTGTGCTTATGCTTTACTTTACATTTATTTTTTATTTATTAAGCTTCAAAATTGGTTTTCAATGATGTTTGGGTGGATTATGAGGTCTGCATGTGGAGTGGGATGAAAATGATGAATTAGAATGAGAAAACACAATTTTCAAGCATTGGGAACTCTACTATATGTGGTCATGTTTGGGGGATAGTATTGTAAGCATGTTAATGTCCAAGGTGGTAGAAAGGAAAGCACTGAAATATAAACAAGTGTTCATGAGATGATGTAATACAAGGATGTGGGGGTCCTTTCAAACAATCCATCCAAGCAGCCATAACATCACATACACCCTCATTTCACAATTGTAATCATATGCAAATAAAAACCCAATGAAAATTATTTCCAATTCTTCTTTAAACAACACTTTGAGAAAATAAAATCTTCATTAGCTTTGAAAAATTTATTACAAATTTCATTTGTGCAATACAAAATCAAAACATAGCTAACTCAAATCAACCTCAAACACTTGAAAATTCACCTCTAAATTATTTTCAACACTCAACTTGATGTTGGTATCTTCCTTTTCCTACAACTTCACTGTTGCACTCCACCAAAATTTCCTCTTCTTATCTCTTTGGTGTTGGATTCCCATACCTAGAGCTACCAATTAAAATATTAAAACCACTCCCAATATGGTTTTGAAAACCTCCTAAAACCCACTACTTGCAATTTGGAAAAATGCATGCACAAATGTAACTCCTTCCTATAACCTCCCTTGCAACAAGTTTGTTGACCAATTAATCTTTCAATTTCACATGGGTGTTAAAATTATCTTCGAGCCATAATTTAATATCCCAAAAAATAAATTTTCTCAACTTGGGTGTTTGGTTTCAATTTTTACATAATTTTGGCCTTTTTAGCACATTAAATGTGCACCATGCAATTCACCAAATTACAATTTTGAGCCAATATATAAAATAGTAGTTACATTATTTTGGCCCCATTTTTCATCCTTTGATAACATTGAAATACCTAGCCAACTTAATAAATAAAATTTCCCATGCCCTGAGAATGCCCAAATCAGATGCCCGAAAACTGCCTATAGCTAAAAATCACATATAAAACAACAAAATAAAATAAAATATTCTTGGGGATGCAGATTACCTGACACCCTTGGATGCTCCTGCATCATGAGTGGACAAAGTTATTTGTGATTTAGGGTGTGGATCTAGGGATAATCATTACACCAAATGGTTAAAAATAAAAATAGCCTTGCTTAATAAATAATAGAACTAGAAGTGAGCACTAAATGAAAGGAAAACATCTACAAGCATGATAATGTCTAAGGTGCTAAAAAGGAAAAGCGCTAAAAGAGAAATTAGCATTCAAGTGTAAATAGAATTATTTGCAATATAGGGCATGGGTTTAGGGACAATCTTTGAACTAAATATTTACAAACATAATATTTACTTCTAATATTATAATGAAAAAATATTATATCATCAATATTCAGTTAGGATTATTAAAAAATATTTAGTTATGATTAGGGTTAGGGTTAAGGTTAAGAGATATAGTTAAGGTCTAGAGATTTAGTCAAGGTTAGGGTTAGAGTTAATATATAGTTAGGATTGGGATTAGGGTTAATATTAGGATGAGAGATAGGGTTTGCATCAAAATTAGAGTTAGGGTTATCATCAAGATAAACTTAGGATTAGGATTAGGGTTAGTGATAGAATTAGAATTAGATTAGGGTTAGAGATAGACTTAGGATTAGAGTTGGGGGTTAGCAATATAATTGGGGTTAGGGTTACCATCATGATTAGTGTTAGGGTTACGATTAGAGATAGAATTATAATCAGGGTAAAGGTTAGGGTTAGAGATAAAATTAGGATTAGGATTAAGATGAAGATTAGGGTTATGGATAGGGTAAGAGATATAATTAATATTACAATTGTTGTTAGTGTTAGAGATAGAATCAAAATTTGGGTTAGAGTTATCATCACAATTTGGGTTAGGGTTAGGATTAGAGATAGAATTAAGTTTATAATTTAGATTATAATTAGGATAATGATTAGCCTTACAGATAAGATAAAGATTATGATTAGGATTAAACATAATATTAAAATTTGGGTTAGGATTAGGGTTACATATATAATTTAGATTATAGTTAGGATTAGAGTTATGGTTAGAGATAGAATGAGGGTTAGGGATTGGGTTATAATCAGAGATATAATTATGGTCAAGGCTACAATTAGAGTTAATAATAGGGTTATAATTAGGATTAGGATTTAGATTAGTGATAACCCTAAGATTTTTCCTAATTAAATCATAATCATATATGTAACCATAATCCTAATCATATATGTAACCATAATCGAACCCTATATGTAACCCTTATTGAAGCCTAATCCTAACCCTGGCCCTAACCATATTTGATATATAGTCCTAACCCTAACCCCAAGATTGATTATAGAACCCTAACCCTAACTCTAAGTTCATAGTAACCCTAATTTAACTCTAAGAAGTTAAACCTAATTGAACCCTAACCCTAATACTAACTCTTACTAAACCCTAACCATAACCCTAATCCTATTAGGGTTCAAGGTTAAGGATAGGGTTAACCCTAAACATAATCCTAATTGGACTCTAACCCTATTTATCTCTATAACCCTATTCCTAACTCTAATAGAGTTATAATTAGGATTAGAGTCCAATTAGGATTACGGTTAGGGTTAGGAATAGGGTTAGAGAGAAATAGATTCAAATCTTAATCTTAACCCTAACCTAACTCCATTTCTCTCTATAACCCTATTCCTAACCCTAATCTTAACCGTAACCGTAATCCTAATTGGACTCTAACCCTATTCCTAACCCTAATTGAACACTTACCACAATTGGACTCTAAAAATATTCTTAATTAAACTCTAATCCTAATTTAACCTTAACCCTATCCCTAATCCTAATTGAATTGTAACCCTAACATTGAACAAAATTTTAATCCTAACCTTAACACTAACCCTTATGCTAATTGAATCCTAACTATAACCCTAATTCTAATTGATTTCTAACCCTAATTGATCCCCAATCCCAACCCTTTAATTGAATACTAAACATAACTCTGATTATAACCTTATTTGAACCCCAATTGTTACATTAACCCCAAGCTTTATCATAAAATCATAACACTAATTCAACCTTAGCTTAGCCCTAATTGATGCCTAACCCTAATTGAAAACTAATTTACATGAACCCTAGTTAATTCCTAATCTTGTTTGTACCCTAATTCTAATTGAACCTAGATTGAATTGTAACCCTAATTATACTATAAACATAATCCTAACTCTAACCCTAATTGAACTCTTCTAATCCTAATCCCAACTTTGATTGATGGTTAACCTATTTGAACTGTGAGAGTAGCACACCTAGGATGACCAATTGTAGAATCATTCCTTCACAAGAAGGAGAGAAAAATATTTCACCAAAGAAAAAAATGTATTGAGAATGAGATGGATATATTACACAATATACAAGCTTATAAAGCCATGAAAATGCAGGTAACCACATGGGAAAAACCACTTGATTAATTAAATGCATTATTAAACTATAATGCAAACCTAAGTAAAACTTAAGTGTAAATAAATATGATTTACTCTAACATGAACACTAATGTAACCTAATATTAATTTAATTTTGACCATAATTATACCCTAACCCTAAACCTAATTGGTCTCTATGCCTCATTATACCTTATCCCTAGCCCTAACTATAGCCTTAACCCTAATTAGACTCTAACCATAATCCTAATTAAATTCTAACTTAATTGAACCCTAATCCTAATCCTAATTGAACTCTAACCCTAATTTTTAATAGTAATTTAATCTTAACCCTAACATTAACCTTTACACTAATTAAATGATAACTACAACCCTAACTCTAATTGGATCCTAACCCTAATTGATCCCCATTCCTAACCCTTTAATTGAACATTAAACCTAACTTTGATTGTAACCCTATTTGAACCCTAACTCTAACCCTAACCCCAAGCTTTATCATAGAAACATCACCTTAACCCTAATTGAATGCTAATGTACATTAGCCCTAATTAAATCTTAACCCTAGTTGTACCTTAATCCTTAATGAATACTAACCATAAAATTGATCCTTATTAAACCCTAACCAAATAAATCTATAATTCAACCCTAATACTTACCCTAATTGAACACTATCGATAATTAGACTCTAACCATAATCAGAATTAAAATCTAACCCTAATTAAACTCTAATCCTAACTCTAAGCACTATTTTAATCCAAACCATAATTGGATTCTAATCCTAACACTAACCTTACACTATTTGAACCCTAATTGTAATCTTAATTTAAATTTAATTATAATTGAATCCTAACCCTAATTGAATCTTACACCTAACCTTGATCATAACCCTATTTGAAACCCAACTGTAATCTTAACACCAAGATTTATAATAGAATCATACCCCTAATTGAATCCTAAACCTAACACTAATCTTAACCCTATTTGAACCCTAACTATAATTGAATCCTAACACTTACCATAATTAAACTCTAATTGAACAATAACACTTTATAACTCTAATCAAGAATCCTAGTTGTAATCCTAATTCAACCTTAATTAAACTCTAGTTGCACCCAAACCCTAATACTAATTCTAATTGAACCTTAATAACACTTACGATAGTTAAATTCTAATTGAACAATAACACTTTGTAACCTGTCATAACACTAATTGAATGCTAGTTGTAACCCTAACTCAATCTTAACTAAACTCTAATTGCACACAAACCCTAATACTAACTCTAATTAAAGCTTAATAATTAAACCCTAATTGCACCCAAACCCTAACCCTAACCCTAATAATAACTCTAATTGAACCTTATACTTGAACCTAACTATAATCCTAATTGACTTCTCTGTGTGATTAAATCTCTTTAATTTATTTCTTTGATCTTTTAATTTTTTTTAATGTTTAATACACATTTATTTGATATTTTAATCAAATCTCTAATTTTCCTTTTTGATTGATTTATCTTTGTGATCAAATATTTTATTTATTTAAATCATCTTTTAGTTTTTTCAAATATTTGAATTATATTTTATCTTTGATTTATTTATTTGATTTTTTAAATTTATTTTTATCAATTCATTTATTTATTTGATCTTTTAATTTATTTATTTTTGTCTTTGATTTAATTATTTGATCTTTTAATTAACTTGTTTTTTAACCTTTGATTTATATATTTGATTTTTTAATTTATTTATAATAAACATTTTCAAATCTTTGTGATTTATCTTTGATTTCTTTTGTGATCAAATATCTTTGATTTTGATTTTTTTTTTTCAACAAATCTTTTTGATTTGATTCTTTGTTTCATCAAATCTCTCTTTGATTTTTATTTTTTTGTTTCATTATCTTAGATTTTTTTTGTTTCATCAAATCTCTTGGATTTTTTTTTCTTCATCAAATCTTTTTGTTTGATGAAATATTTTTTATTTTATTATTATTTTTTTAAAATCTTTTTTATTTTTATTTTTGTTTGATCAAATCTCTTTGCTTTTGATTTTTTTGTTTAATCAAATCTCTTTGCTTTTTATATTTTGTTTAATCAAATCTCTTTGCTTTTTTTTTTTTAATTGATCTATGTGATTTTAATTTTTTATCTTTGATTTATTTATTTGATATTTTCATGATTTATTTATAATCATCTCTCTATGTAAAAAAAGGTTCTAAGCTTCATCTAACTTTTATTCAATTCACCTATTCAGTACTGCTATTGTGTGATTTTCCTCAAATCAAACTTTTCTTCACATCAAAGACTAAAGAAAAATAAATAAGCCTATAAATGTATATCATGTTATATTTTATAATCATATTTTTGTCTATAAAAAAGTGATTAATTGAACAAAAATATGAAAATTTAAAAATAAATAAATAATATATTGCTGTTATGAAATTACAAGAGAAGTCAAAACAAAAAGAATCTGCTGATTTGGTGATAGCAGAATATATAATAAAATAACTCCAATTGCTCTGCAACAATAACATCATTCAATCTTGTTTTGGGTATGAAACCTTAGAATGATAAAAATAAACATTAAGCAAAGACATTAAAGTATGGCCTAAGCAAAACGGATCTGTAGGTCGGACTGCATAAAGATAGCAAAGAAAATGAAATTATTTATATATATATATATATATATATATGCTCTGTTCACTAACAAAGAGTTCTAGGAGAGGCAATCAGATTTTTAAAATAAATAAGTAAATAAAAAGTCGGGTAAAAGCGAATAACCAATAGCCTACCTACTGTTGTGCCAAAAAAAATCTATCCAACCAAATAAATAAAGAGAGAGTTGTGCATGCACAGCTATAAACAGATAAGAAGATTGAGGAAAAGAAAGGGAACAAAAATTTTGCCTTCTAAATGGCCTCTCTCTACCCAGCACTGATTTTCTGAGCTCTGCGATGGTTTCAACCCTGTTGCAGCTGCCGCCCCTCACTCTTGCTTGCACCGCTTATCTTAAGCGGTGGGCACTGATCATTTCAAACAAATTACAAATCACTAAATGTTTCAGAATTTTTGTTAAAATTTTCAACGAAAAATAATATATTTTTGTTCGTATCAACAATTAAAGCACATCAGTTAATCTACATAATACTGAAGAGAGGAACAATAGACTTTACCAGAAGCACATGCAACACGCGCTGTGAGCAATAAAAACAGCAAATAGAGATATTTGCCCTTCGCCATGAAAGCAACTGCAGACGTCTAGACGTAATGTAATAATCTGTGAGAAAAGGGTTAAGCGATGGTACTACTTATAGCTAAAGCACCACATTTGAACAGCTATCCTCCTTCTACCGTGCCGCCTATTTTTCGTCTGACAGAATTAAGGTCTTCATGCAACCGTTGTTTTGACCAATTAAGGTCTTAGTTGGGGATATGAATCAACCCTATTTTTTTATTCCACCATGAAACGTTCGGTTGCATGCTAATTTATTAACTAAAATAGCATGCAACCGTTTCATACGAATATTCCTGCAGCGCATGCAACCGTTTTATTCAGGTGGCTAGATTCAGAATTGTGAGTTTAGTAACTCCTGCGCATATTTTTAATATATTGATGTAAATGTTAGGACAGATTTAGATCGCCATTATAAGCAATTATAACTCAATAATTCCTATAGTATCAGTGCAGAGCCAAGGAAGACTATGATCACTCGAGCACGAGCATTGGAATGAAAGTCAATTAACAAAAATAGCATAACTTGTTGATATGGGTATGTTGCAGACGATATAAAGTTGATAATTGTAAACCATAATAATAAGAAGTAATGAATCCACTGCTTTACTTTTGAATAATGAAACAATACTATTAGTAAAGTGATACCAAAAGGCACAATTAGAAATCATCTTCAGAGTTTTATAAACAGAAAGTGAAAACCAATGAATATGGTATCATTAGAGTCTTACCCATGCAGACAAGTAGTTGACAAGTGAATTCCACAGCTTTGAAAACATCGTTGAAAAAAATTACAGCATCTTCCTTTGTCAAATTGCCAACACTGCTTCCAAGCCATACAAGGCAGAGTTGCTGTTCAGGTTAACAGCTGTTCACCTGGTGCAAACCCTTGATAAAATCTGCATGTACCAATTCTATGGCACTAGGTTCCAGTCCTTCCACAAGCTCTGCCAGGTTTCTTCTAGCCTCATTCAGCGCACTTTCGGAGACATCAATTCCAACATCCGTGCATCTGTATTGATCACAAACCTACTAAGGAGACCTCTAGGAACACCCTCCTAAGTTTAAGCTAAGCCCAAAGAGTAGGAGAGATTATCCACTCTCATTGTAAGCTTCCAACTCCCATTTTATCTTCTTGAAGACAACCCCCATGCCCTTAAGGTGAGACAAAGTTCTAGGATTGTGAACCTACAATTTCAAGACCTGATACCTGTAGTTGATGTACAATGTCTATTATTATGGTTCGGTAATATTTGTCATCCAATTATCTATTGATTGTTTGTATTAATTGGTTGTCGGTTGTGGGTTGGTTGATGGTTGTGTTATTCTTGGCAACCATCGGGTCCTTTAAATACATTGTGCATCGTCAAGGACAGTGGTATGATCTAATCGGATCAACTTCAATCCTTGGTTGACCATCTCTGATCTTCTTCTCTAATAATTTCATGAGCAAATAAAGATATATTTTACGCATGTATATGGTATACATTGTCATTTATGTTATTAATTCATGTATTTAATTTATCAGATAGAGCAGCAAACAATACCATCTGTTGGTAAGTCTCTATACTATTTGTTATTCATTGATGATTATTTTGTGTATAGTTGGATATATTTTCTTATGAGAGTGTTTAAGCAGTTCAAAGCTCTTGTCGTGAATCAAACCAATAGGAACATAATAAAGATGCTTAGAACAGATAATGGTAGTGAATTCTGCTCTAAGGACTTTGAAGTATTTTGTAAGCATGTTGGAATTGTGAAGAAAAGGACTACACCATATACACCATAGCAAAACAGAGTGGTTGAAAGCTTAAACAAAGCCTTACTTGATCAAGCTAGGAGCATGTTGAGTAGTGCAGGCCTAGGACAAGAGTTTTAGACAAAGGCAATTAGCGATGCACACTACTTGAAAAATATCTCCTACTTCTACCCTGAAAAAGAAGATGTGTGGACTGAAAGGAAAACCAATGGTGACACACTTGCAAGTATTTGGCTATGAGGTGTTTGTTCAAGTGCCTAAGGAGCAATGGACTAAGTTGGATTTCAAGGCCAAAAAGTGTATTTTCATTAGTTATGGTGAGAAGGTTGAAGACTACAACCTTTGGAACCCAAAAACCTTGAAGGTTCTCTATTCAAGAGACATGTTCATGTACTTGAAGGAAACTCTGGACTATTACTTGACTTTTCATGATACTAATGATTTGGACAAGACATTGAGTGTATAAGGATTTGTTGATTCAGATTAGGCTAGAGATCTTGACAGCTAAAGGTCTACAAGCAAATGTGTTTATTTTGTTTGGAGAAGCAGTAAGTCAGATGAGCAAGACTCAACAAATGGTTGCCCTGTCAACTACTAAAGTAGAATACATGACTACAACAAAAATGCTTGTAAGGAAGTTGTGTGGTTGAAGAGATTGAGTAGCAATATTGATTTTAGAGTCAAATAGTGGTGAAGTGTGATTCACAAAGTGCAATTTTCCTAGCTAAAAATCTTGTTTACCATGCTAAAAACCAAGAATATTATTATATTGTAAATAAAATGGTTGAGAGAAGGAAAGTCCAAAAGAAGAAAATTGATACTGAGGTAAATGGTGTTGATTGTTTGATAAAACCTATAAGTGTTGCAAATTCCATGTGGTGTAGGGATGAGATGGGCTTATCCCATTCTCAAGCATGAGGTTAATCTCTTAGCTTGAATACCAAAAGTTCACCCACGATAAATACTGAGTGGGAGAATGTTGGGACTTCGGTGATATTCACCTGTAGAGTCCTTGTAGGAAGGGTTTGTCTATAGTCTTCATTGTGGTGAGTTATCAAATATTGTGGTATAGTATGCATAGTGTTTGATATATGACAATGATGTTGCAAGTCTAGCAGTACATCATATATGTTGTATCACGTGTTAGATATTGTGGTAGGCTGGTAGCAACCACAAAGTATTTGGAAGAACTTACAACTACAAATGAGTTTAGTATTTGCTAGAACATGATCAGTGATGCAGAAGCACATGTGGCAGAAATAGTGAACATGTGGCAAAATTTGAGGGCAGGATAACCTTAGAAGATGGCACTAGAAATTGTCATGTCCCCTTACAAACACAATGAAGTTTTATTAAAATAATGACTTACAACTTATCCGCTAATACAGATAAAAGCTCAACGATTTATGAAAAGAACACTTTATTAAAAAATTCTTACTCCTCTTACACAATGGGGACTTATTGCAAGTCTGAATACAGAGGGAGATTAACAGCTTAAACAATTCTTACAATTAAAATATGACAATCCAACCTCATTTTCTACTACCTGAGTTTATGTGTCACGCACTATAATAACGTTCCCTTTGTTTACCCCACCTTGCAAGAGTTCTGTTATGGGAACTACCTGAGTTGTTGCTGGTCTATATTGCGATCTGTGGTCCTTTAACTCACACCTAGGAAACCTTTTTGCAATTGCATTGAACTAGGAAGGTGTTGGATTTGGCTATTACATTGAATAGTTGTGCTGCACAAGAAAGGTGCTGAAACAGACTGCTAAATTAAATTATTATGATGAAACTAGGAGGGTGCTGAAGTTGACTGCTAACTGGTACGGCTACTCTGAAACTAGGAAAGAGTTGAAGCTAACTACTGAGTTGGAATTGCTACGTTGAAATCTTTAAGCCCTGTGTAATTCCTGAACTGGAATTACCAACTAAAAGCGTAAGGATTTTCGTCCCAATTTTTGTTTGAGATGCCCAAGGGTTTCCATCCTTGTATCTTAAGCAATTGTTAGGGATTTCATCTTTGTGATTGTGTGAGCACTAGTGCTCAAAATGAGGATTATGAAGATGAAAAGATGAACACAATTAACGTTTCTGCTAGCCCACACTTGCCTAAATAGACTCTTCCTACCATAGGGCAGTGGCTTATAGATTGGCAAACTCCCGTCTCCTTTTTTATTATTATTTTTTTTATTTTCCAAAAAAAACCCTTATCCTAAATGAGGTGGCCTCTTTTTCATTATAATATATTATTATTCAAGCGGCCACCTTTGGTCACAATATTTTTAGCTGATAGGCTATTATACTGGGGGAACCCCACCGAAATTTCCAACAGTTTGACGCCGGAAACTTCGGTGGTGCCCGGCAATTGCACTGTGCACTGTCAATGACTTTTGGAAAATCGAAATCTTTTAAGCTTTGAAATGAAAGTTATTTGGAAGTCTCGTGGAAAACAAATGGAGTTTGTGGAAATTATTCATTTGTTTCTTTAATTAATTAATTAATTTGATTTGGATGTCTTTTATCACATGTGTATGGCGGTGCATGAGGCGTTTCAGTTCACATAATTTTGCATTGGTTTTGAAGTTTTTTGAATTGTTAATTTTAATTTTTTTTAAATTACGTATTCGAATTTGGTATATATTTGATATTTATAGCGGAAAAATAATTGTGACGTTTTAATAGTATGGAAACAGAACATTAATTTCTCATTTTCCGTGTGCAAGTGCAATAATTGTTTGCAAATCAATGTAATAAAGCCTCCTGTCATATTATTTTTACATTATTAGAGTTTTTCATTATATATACTATAAAAATAAATAAATAATATATATAATAAATAAATAAATAAAATAAATAATAATTTATATAATAACTAAAATAAAATAAGTTATATAATAAATAAAATAAAAATGATTCTTTAAATAAAATAATATAATCAATTTTTAATACAAATTAAATTTATTTAATAAATAAAATAATTATTTAACTAAAAAAAACTTATATATACTATAAAACTAAATAAATAAAAATAAATAAAATAAACAATAATTTATATAATAAATAAAAAATAAAATAAATAAAATTATATAATAAATAAAATAACTATTTAACTACAAGATAACTTATATATATTATAAAAATAATTAGTCGATAGGCTATTACGTGGGGGAACCCCATCGTGATCTCCTCCAGCGCCGAAAACCTCACCGAGATCTATTATGTGGCGTGTTGTACACTCTTGTTTGTCTACGTGATGTGAAAGGTAAGGTAATGCAGGAAACATTCATCGAGCCTTGGAGACTTCACACGCGAGCATATGTTGGGCGCAATAATCACTGAGGTTATATAGGAAGTGTTTTTTTGGAATGAATTGCAGAGGAGGGTAAAGAAGTAGAGAGGGAAGGATAGAGAAAGAGAGAGAGAGGAGGGAAAAGAAGTAGAGAGGAAGGATAAAGAAAGAGAGAGAGAGGAGGGTAAAGGGACGAAGGGAGGTAGAGAGGGATATGTGAGATAGAGATAGGGAGGGAGAGAGAGGTGGGATAGAAAGAAGTAGAGAAGGAAAGAGAGAGCCAGAGAGAGTGAGAGAGAGAGAGAGAGGGAGGGAGGGAGAGGTAGAGAGGGATATGGCAGATATAGAGAATTAGAGGGGAAAGGAGAGAGAGGTAGAGAGGAATAAGTGAGAGAGGAGAAATTAGGAGAGAGAGAGAGAGAGAGAGAGAGAGAGAGAGAGAGAGAGAAGAGAGGTGGGATGGAGGGATGGATGTAGAGAGGGATATGTGATATAGAGAGAAATATAGAGGAAGGAGAGAGCAAGAGGGAGAGAGAAGGGGGAGGAGAGAGGGGCAGGTAGAGAGGGATAGGTGAGATAGAGAAAAGAGAGAGAGGAGGGTAAAGAAGTAGAGAGGGAATGATTGAGAAAGAGAGAGAGAGGGAAAGAGAAGTAGAGGAAGGATAGAGAAAAAGAGAGAGAGAGAGAGGAGGAAAAAGGTGGGAGGGAGGTAGAGAGGGATAAGTGAGATAGAGATAGGGAGGGAGAGAGAGGTGGGATAAAGAAGTAGAGAAGGAAGAGAGAGCCAGAGGAGAGAGAGAGAGGGAGGGAGGGAGAGGTAGAGAGGGATAGGGGAGATATAGAGAATTAGAGGGGGAAGGAGAGAGAGGTAGATAGGAATAAGTGAGAGAGGGAGAGAAGTAGAGAGGGAAGGAGAGAGTGAGAGAGAAATAGGTGGGATGGAGGGAGGGATAGGTAGAGAGGGATATGTGATATAGGGAGAAATAGAGAGGGAAGGAGAGAGCAAGAGGGAGAGAGAAGGGGGAAGGAGGGAGGGAGAGGTAGAGAGGGATAGGTGAGATAGATCACTGCTTTCTTCATGCCATCCACTACTTTTCATGACTGTAAATAATGTGGGCTCAGCCTATCGGCGTAAGTATTGCACCTCATTGTGGTGCAAGTGCTAGTAATATTATTTCTAGCTATTGGAAAGGGAACATGATAAACACGACAAGCAATTAGGAGCAAAATTATTTTGGTTATGCTACCGCAAACAAAGAGTTGGTGATGGTAGTTATACCAGTAACATGTGAAAGTGGTAGCTACTAATTCATAGAGTGCAACACTAGTACATAATACAAGGTGATTATTTATGTAGAGGCATCATACTTGAAAGTTATGCTGACATCATGTATGGTAAGATCATAGTGTGCAACACTATTAGATAATACATGGTGATTATTATATAGAGGCATCATACTTTGGAGGTTTATGCAGTATGCTGACATCATGTATGTCAGATTATAAATTTATAATTATAGGGCTTTTTGTATTCCACAAGTTGGTTGAATAGTTGGACAATTGGTTTTCCATAAATACTGTTGGAATACTGTTTATTTGTCTACACAGCAGTGGTAGGTGAAACATTAATGATAGAACTTTCCAGCATTGTTTCCCACAGATTTCACTCGAACCTTCTATCTTCCAAGAATTCTTGCACCGAACTCCAGTTCTTGCGTGTATTTCCTGTCTTCTAGAGATCTATAAATTCAGCTTCTTCCTGTCCAGTTTGTAGTGTAAGAAAACAACAGCATACTGCTGCATAAATATGCAGTGATTATACTTTCTTCTGTTCCATCTTTTAGTGTGTAAATATGCTCTGTTTTTTTCTGTGCATGTCTTCATTGCTCTGTTATTTTATTTAGTTTATCAAATACAACTATATATATATATCAATTTGTTGGAATGTGCCAAGGTTACTCATAATACAAATTCACTTGAAGACATATTAATTATTATACATTGTTGGTGTGAAATAATAAGAGTGATTGAAAAAGACGGGTATGTTATAGATTGAAATTTTGTAAAAGGTTCTCAAAGACCTTGTTGTATTGAATATGTTATAATTCTAAACAAGACAATTTTGAACATCTTTTGGTGGTGTGTTTTCCCCCGAAAGGGTTTGCCACTAAATCTTTTGTGTCTTGTGTAATCTTATAGATGCATATTGTTCCATTTATTTCAATACATTTTGTTAGATAGATTTTGCAAGAACTATTGACTAGTAATTGAACACATAATATTAAGTTTTCATCATCCCAATCTATCAATCATTTGCAATAGAGATCAAAATCTCAAACATCTACCACAACATGAAGGATGATGCTACAAGATGGGGAAGCATGGGACCTTTGTAATCTCATTCTTCCCATAAAAGGATGCCCTATTGTAAGGACAATTGTTGCATTTGTTTCCTCCTCTCTGATATATTCTACTATTTTATGAGTTAGCGAAGGTACACTATTCTTCTCTCAACAAGTTTTGATTCCCATGCTAGAAATGGCACACAAATGTGCTTTCATCCAACTATATGAGATTGTATACCTCTAACCACACCCATTGCTGATCCAAACATATGTCCAACCACCTGGAATCTGCTCTACCATTTCTAAATGCCTACACAAAGGTGAACTTGAGTCCATTTTAAGTGGAGTCAGCCAACAGAGCTAGAATTTACTGACATGTTAGGAAAACAAACATTGAACAACACGTTCTAGAATCCAAACAAATGAAGACTAAAAGTTGATACATATATCCTAAAAGGCTAAATCATTTAAAGATTTTAAATTTTAAATCTAAAATCATTTATTAAATTAATTATAATAGTTTGCACATGCACTGATTATTTTGGATTCAACTTGAGCAATATAAGCATATGAAAAATTTGAGCAACAAGGGAGTAGGAAATAGACTTTAATAGGATGTTAAACCAATGCTCATCTCCTCCTATGCTGTATTAAAACAGGTTCAGGGTTCCCATCTATCATTTCAAGGGAATTAACACAATGAAATAGCATTCGAGTTTATGGGAAACTTGTCTAGAGATCCATATATCATCCAAACTAATGTTTTCCCACACGGCAACAGCAATTGCGAACAGCGATTCTGCCACTGATTCAACCACGCTGCAGACTTCGTTTGAACAAAGAATGCCTCCGTTTGACAAAGAGTGCCTCTTGTCTGCTATTTTCTAACTTGTCAAACAAGATGCAAGTGAAAATGACCATAGTGTAGGGTTTAGGGCATGCTTTTTATGGTAAAAAAGCAAACAAAATGCATGGGAATTGTTGCCCCTACTGGAATCGCCCTGGAATCGCCTCAACCAAGCTGGTATCACCGGGTATGCTCATGAATGATTCTAAGCGAATCCGTGTGCAAAACCCATACCATGGATGAATCCACAAGAAAACACATCCAGTTCTGATTTCAAGATGAATCATACCCAGGCACATATAGGTTTTTGGCTGATTCAATAACAGAGAAAATTGGCATAATTTGCACAAAATATACATACTTAAACACAAAATACAAGCAGCAATTGATAATTGAATGCCAAATCTTGAAGATAAGTCAAAACCGTCAATATTTATGGCCTATGTTTAGAAAAAGGGGCAAAAGTCAATAGACAAACTACATGGTGCAACTGCACATGGAAACTCGATACAGATCATCATATTGCTCTTCAACAAGCGCATACCTATGTTACCAGAAACGAGAAACCGAAACCGCAACGGCAACTGCAACGTGATGAAAAATGGGATATTTAAAGATTGCATTTAAGAAACAGTTTACGTATATATTTTTAAAAATTCAAATATATATATGTATGTATATATATATTTAAAAAATTCTAAACTAATTTAAAAATAATTAAAATTATAAAACAGATTTTTATATTTTAATTTAAAAACAGATTTGTATATAATAAATTTAATTATATAGAATTTCAACAAATTAAAAAATTAATTTTAATTGTTTAAATGTATTTATGACATGTCAAAAGCGAAATTAATTTAATGCTTCACTTTCTGGACAGTCAATATTAATTCTACTCATCCCGAATTGGAGTTACCTACACGCATTATTAATTATGCAGGTTAAGCCACAATTGATATTAATTTAACCCGCAGTCTAATTTCGTAAAAAAGGGAAGCCAGAAAAGACGGGCGATTTGAATTTTTTACTGCAACGGATTGGAAACAGCTTGGACGGGTTGAAAATGACTGTTGGCAACGGAGAAATGCGTTTCGACCGTTGAAACGCGAAACGGCGTTGTTCCGTCGCGTTTCTAGTATTTTTATCTGCTTGAACTTAATGGGTCCTGATAAATGGTATATCCAGCATTAAGATAGTTAACATGAAATTTTGCAGACTCACTCTTGAGTTATTTTGTTGATGTAGATGAGACAGACTTGTTCCCTCCTTTCAAATTTCGTTATCCATAGTTATGGTATTTTCCCTTGAAAATGCAAGGGTATGACCATTTTTAACATTGGATGAACCTTGGGATAAACTTTGACCACATCAGGCCTGGAATTTGATGGTCTATTTGACCGTTTTTTCAATTTTAGACCGTATATTACAGCTATAAAATTTATTAGACCGTATAGTTTAATTTGCTATATTTTTATTAAACTGTAAAAAATTATTATAAGCAAAATATAATATAGTATTTTAATTTATAATATATATCATTTTATAATTTTTATTATAAAAAGATGAATTAATTTAAAATAAAATAAACTTTTTTGAATATTTTATAATATAAATTTAGAAACTTTGACATTTTTATAATAGTTATCATTTTTTTATATTAATAAATGTGATTTACAATATTATTATAGAAATATATATTAATTTAGGATCTTTTCAAAATAGAATATAATTATTTTTAACTTTTAGAAGATATTTAAGGAGATTTGTTTTTAATATGAACTTACAAACTTTTGTTAATTGTTAATTATAACAGTAGATTTTTATATTTATTACTAATAATTATCATTGTTTTCTGATTTTTCAAGATATTACATTTATAAAAGATTTTATATAAAAATTCATAAATTAAACAATTTTTTGACAAGTATTTAAATGACCAAACCGTAATAAAATTTTCATATGACAAATAGGGGTGACTGTCAAATTCCAGGCGTGGACCACATTCTTCCAGATTTATAAATTTGGATATGCTGGGAGGTGATCATGTACCCCGATCGGCTTTATTGTAATTCGGGGGATTTCAACTTGGGTCACTCTCTCGACATTTGCCGGATAAATATTAGTCTTAATTATTGATCCCTTAGAAAATTATTTAGTCTAAATTAATTTCAGAAATTTATATTTTTGCTTTGGAGGGTATGCGTGGCAGTGTTTAATTTCACAGTGACATGGCATTAGAAGATCTTTTTCGTGACTTCATCTTTGAAAAAGGAAGTAGACACAATTTACAAAAACACGTTGAACAACACAGTTTTCTTGAAAACAAATTCGTGGACTTTCTTGAAATAAGCGAATAATGAAAACCCAACCTGATTTTAGTTTGCAATGCCTTGATAGCAGCATCATCTGCTGCCTCCATTGTAGAGTGTGTCTTCTGATCAACACTAGAGTATGCCTTCATTTACTAGTCCAAGTACCTGTAAATAAGGAGTTAATTTCGCCCATACCAACAAAAGTAATTCCGAAAACAAGAAAAGCATAGCATCTGTGAAATGACGAGCAACAAAGAAATTGCCACTAACTGAGCTACGAATGCCATCTTTTTCTGATGAAAGAATACCCCAATTCAAAAGCCACACACCCTCACTTGTACAAACCCTTTGATTTCAATAACCCTTCCGTCGGCAACAAGATTAAAGCAATTTGAATACCAGTATAGCATTCAGTGCGAAGTTCCCTAGTTATTGGCTAGCTTTGCAAGAAATGGTATGAATCCATTTAGGGGAGAAGTCCCATCACTCATTGAATTATCGCCACTTCCATGTTCTCTTAATCTCCCAAAAAAAAATCAATTTGATCTATTAAAAACCTTTATTTTATTAAATAAATAATTACAAAAACACCAATGGCTGCTCATTAGGTGCTAAAGTGAATGAGACCCATTGACTTTTGAGTGGATTTGAATGATAAAACAGTTATAATTGATTGGAATTATAGCGGGCGGATATTGGGACATTAGGTGGCAACGACCAGACAACACCTCTAAAAGGTGACTTTTTGACCCCTGCATGCATATCGAACACTCCCACATTCGACCGAATTGCCCACAAGCCAAAACCTTAGTTTTAAGCACTTAACTCGTGAACGAAAAAAACCCATAAAAATTGTTCTGATTCAACGTACGGTTTGAATTCTACGGTTGTGTGAAGTTAGCCCTGGCAGATACTAGGTCTTCTCCCCTAAGTAGAAGGGAAAGTAACATACTATTTTTTTATTATATTTTTTATTAGTTTTATGAGTCCATTTAAGTAGAAGGAATCCATAGTGTAATATATTATTGTTGTAGTCTACAAGAAGATTAAAGCAATTCAAATCCTAGTATAGCATGTAGTACAAAGTCCCCTAGTTATAAGATACCCTTTGCAAAAATTATAATTCTTATGAATCTTTGTAGGGGTAGAAAGGAAAATGTAGACACCTAAATTCATCCACATCCTAACATCATCCAATTCATCCCACATATATCCTCTTTCGCCATTATTTGAATAAATCTAATTATTTAATTAACTAAACTGGAACATCTTCCTAATATTAAGTAAATGAATTTTAATCATTTATTTAATTAATTAATCAATGTAACCATTTCATATATATTCAAACCTTAATAAATAAATTCAATATTTATTTATTTGAATTCATCTCTCATATCCCAATCTTCTAAAAATTAAATAAATATAAAATATTTATTTAATTCTTAAAATCCCCCTCTAGCTATCAATTGGCTAAAATTAATTAGTTAACTAATAAATCTACTTGCACATTCTTAATGTGTCCTTACACCAAGTCAAACTTCTATATGTCATGCATGTATCTGCTTGACGCTTTACAATTCTCCATAATGATCTCTCATCAAATCTTGTCCATCCATTTAATCTTGAAAATCCTAGTTCTTCATGTAATTCCAAAAAGACCTTTTGGACTTCCAAAAGACTCATTTTGTATACTTACATTTCATCTTTTTAAAAATATCTCCACCATCCAAATTACTTGGATCATGGAACTCCTATTGTGTACCAATTACAAGGTGGCACTTGGAGGCTTCTCATAGCTCCAATTCTCTCAAGAAATCTCCTCTAGTGATCTCTCCAATCAATCTTAACCCTTGGTCCATCATCCCTCAAATATATAAATAGCTCATCATATGAGTTGTTTTCATAACAACTTTGAATATAATGTTATGTTGTTGAATTGAGCACTAACATTCAATCTTTCATCACAAGATCATCTTGAGAACATTCATACTATACATTCAACAAGAGTCTTTTTGGTGAGGGACTAGTTTTTCATTGTCACTTAGCTTAAGCAAAGGTTTACAATTAAACATAGAATAAATATTTGTATTTCATATTTTAAATCTTTTATTTATGTTTTACGTTTGTTTGCTCACATTTTTAACATATGTTAGAATGTAATAGCACCTATAAGAAAAGGGTAAATTTTGTAGTGTAGTCAAACTGCTACAATATGCATTTGAAAATGAGTATTAGTCTAGTTATGTGTTAATAGTTTTTTTAATAAATAAAGAGTTCTTGTTAAATTAATTGATTTGGTCAGTCGATCTATGTTAGAATCATGGTTAAGTTATACGTGTAGAATACTAGAATAGATAGTTAGTTTAGATTAGTTTAGCTCTAATAACAAACATAAAAGTCATCTAGCGTTTGATATTAATTTTCTAGTAAACCACTATAAAATGCAACTTACTTTAGGATTGAATTTATTTTTACCTATAGTAATATGATAGATGAATATATACATGATTAAAAGGTCTTAATTCATTGTAAACCAATTTAAGGAATTCATTGGTGTCATTGTCAAACTTGTGCTAGAAAATGAAACATTAACTTACTGAGATTATGTTGTTGTTAATATCCATGTGGTATCTCTTTTCGAGCTAGTGATTTTTAGAGTGTTAACCCTTATAAAAATATTTTGAACCTCATATGAACCTAAGTGAATCCCTTTATGAACTCTCTATGTGAAATATTATGTGTCTTGGTCTTATGTTTTATCTTAACACCACTATATGCTTTGTCTAATTTGAAGGTGACTTTCTATAGAACATTACTCATCAATGAAGTGTCTTCACTTGTTTTACCTTTTGACTAGCGACCACCACTTTGTATTTATTGGTCGGTTCCAATTAGTAGCTTCTCTTTCTACCTTTCTCTATGAAAAATGATACAAGTTATCATTGATCACATTGTCACCAATGTTTTAATCATGGGCTATTGATCAAGTGTATCAATCAACCAACACCATTGGAGCTTGTGGTCATTAACAAGGCTAATGATAGTTTCATATGATTATACGTAAATATTGGTTTAAAATCATATGTTGAACCACATTAGTTGAGAATGCATAGGTATATGCTCACATAGGTTCTTGTTGTATGAAGAAAGAGAGAGCTTATCAATCAACCTAATAGCTTGACATTGATGGGCCAATGTATCTATTTATTGAATATTCAAGGGAATTATTTACATTGCAAATGTGTGACAAATTATTTTTCTTAGGCCAAGTTGGAAACAACAAAACATCCAAAGAAAATTCCAAGCAATTTATTTTGTGTTTCATCATGAGATTGATCTATTATCATATTTTTATGCCATTAATTTATGTCCTTTTGAATGCGGTGAGCCATGTCTTGATGACTATTTGTATATTTATTTTATGATTTGTCAAGCCCTAAGGGCCCCAATGGTCTTGCCTTAATACTAATTATAAAGTTTGTGATGTGTCAATATTTGATATGTAGTAACCCAACTAACAAGCAAAGCACCTCATGTCTTTTCCCTTCCTTGATAGCCTTCTACAATACATCTAGAAGGGAACACATCTTGGTCATCAAGGGCGTCCAACCTTTAACAAATCATAATGGTCCCAGTGTAACCCTTAGACTTATACTATAAGACCAAGACAATAAAAAAAGTTATCCAAGCCTTTATTGCATTACAAACCATTGAAAATGTTACTCAAATCCAAGCCAAAAGGCTTATGACATAAGCAGTAAATGAAATGTGATTAGTACTATACATCAATGTGAGGGGAAAACGCTCTTAAGTAGTAAGTTCTTTATCTAGTGTGCTCACACCCATACTATCCAATTGTGGTGAATTTGTTTGAGTTTTTATTTTCAGATGAAAGTTAAACTAGCCTTAGAATTGGTTTATGCCCATGTCTTAAGTAAAATAAAATGGGAACACAATACGAGATAAAACCATGAATTTATAATAAGGAAATGTTTAATTTGATAATCAATGAAATGATTGCATGAAGACATCTAAAGATGACCATGATTAGGTTGATTATAGTTTGCACAAACTATAGGTTATATGGAGGAGGCACCAACTCAAGGATAGATGTCTCCATAATGCTAAAATGAATAAGTAAAAGTAGATATACCTTATCTAGGGTATTGAAGCCCTATATTTTGAGTCATCAAAGTACAAGTGAAAGAAACAATAAGAGCACAACCATTTATGGATTAGTACTATGGCATTGACATCATTGGTTTATCATTCTTATTGAAGATGGGGTACTTTATATTACCAAAATCACTCATTATATGATCCTATAACACTTGATCATTATCCTCAAATGAAAAAACTATGCTTATAGTACATATACTTATAGAATTATTGACAAAATCAATTGCATAACAATTTTACAATATAATGCCTGATAGCCATATGTTTATGTTTGACTTAAGCCTTTATTAAATCATTCATGTTTCAAAGTGGATAATAAAAAGTAGTTATTAGATGTACATTATAATATTAATTCTCTTAGGGTTTTTGCAAAACTATAGACATTATTGTTGATACTTGGATGAATAATAAATAAAACGAGCACACAAAAGAAACATGCAATAGAAATTTTGCACAACAAAAGTTTTATCCATTCTCATTTGAATATTATGACTTATAAAGAAATTTTAATAAGGAACCTTCAATAAGAAGGAAGCTTTCAAGAATGAAAGAACAAGATGTTCCCAACTTTTATTTATTACTAAACTAAAAACCTAAGAAAATAATATTACTAAATGAATATATTATTATACATAGTACTACTACTTTAAAGTAGAACCCAAGTTTTATCAATTCCTCTCTATTTAGAAGAAAGTGTCTCTATTTCTCCTTGAAATAGGGAGATAGCTATTGAAAAGGGACCTAGGCAAACCAATTATCTTGGGTTGAGAGTGCCCTTATTATTTTCTAAGTATGTAATGGTACAGACCTATTTTAAGTAATGCATTGAACTTGGTACTAAGAATAATATTTGCATCTAGAGGATGTTGAAATCTTGGAATATTATGCTTTAGGTTATTATACTAGATCATATTTGTTGGTTAACAGATTTGTCGTTGTAGTTTTGTCTTGAGAAATGACCCTAAATCGCTTCGTGAATAACAAACAAACTAACAATTGGAGAGATCGCTATCGATTTAACAATCTTTCTCTGAATTTTAGAGGTACAACTCCCTTGTAAAATGAAATCTAGTTTTTAAATAGGTTATGGTTTTAACTGGAAAGCAAGAAAGGCGAGCAAATTAAATTAAACTAAGAAAAGACAAATACAACGAAAGAGAAAGAACGCACAAATTCATCTACCTAATGCTTAAAAAGTATATATGAAATGAAGGAAAATAACTACAATTAAACTTATAACAAAATGTTAAAAAAATAATTAGTAAATTTAACAACAGAAAAATCCACAGCATGAAGAAACACCCATCTGATTCACAGACCAGCAAAATGATCTTCCTTTCCTTTTTTTTAAGAGTTCACAGACTTTTTTATGTACAGGCAAGCTTAGTCACTTCCTCCCATAATCGCTGAAAAATATCACTTTTTACAAAACAAAACTTTCTTTTATAACCCCCTTCCTTGTAACTGTTGCTTGAAATCTTATATTCACTTATTTGTTTTCCAACAGAGACCTTTGGAATTCCCTCCAACTTATATGGACTTTAATATATTTATCCGTAAGATTGCTTTAAATGAGCTCAATTTTCAATTTTCACCAAGCTAATAAGACTTTAATAAAGTTTCAGACCATTGAGAAGTAGATCAAGATTCACAAGATCTTGATAGTTGATAATCAATGTCCTCGGAATCAAATAGTACAGCCAGATGCCAACTTTAGTTCATTGTAGGAATCCTTAATAATTTCCCTTAAGAGCATCTAATACTGCAATAAGGATCTTTGAGTGCCGATGAACGAGTGTCCTGACAGCTAGCCCCCTTCTGTCTGAGCAACGTATTAGTATACCACCCACGCATTCACAAGGGAGAATTATAGTTGCCATCGCTTGTTGTAGAGTTATGCACAATCATCTTATCGCCATGAGGCTATTTGAATCTATAGGGCACTGTAGAAGTGGTGGTTGGTAATAAGTTTTCCTCCATGCCATGTTCATGACATTGAAGAAACATACTCATATGAAGGAGTCCCAAGTGCTTCACTGCTTTGAGATTGGAACATCAAGGCCCCACCAACCCCCACAAGATTAAATAGAGACAAGAAACAGGTAAGCTTCCCTTGACATCCTTTGCAATTTCACCACACTTTCAGGGATTTTGGATGTTAAATTCTCAGCTTCCTTAGCATTTTCAATCTTACTGATATTTTCACATATATAAACTTTCACAACAGCTATATGTTTTGTTGTTAGTGTCCCAGTGTTAGCACTGCAAATACATGTTGCAAAGCCCATTGTCTCACACACTGAAAGATGGGGCATAAGTGTTGTTATTCATCATCTTCTTCATAAAAAAAGGCATACGGAAAATTCACTGCCAACAATTCACCGATGGAAAATTCACCGTCAACAATTCAACATGGAAAAATTCACCATCATGACAATTCACCGTGCAAAAAATTAATTGCATGAATTTTTTCCCCTGGCGGTGAATTTTCCCATGGTGAATTGTTGATGGTGAATTTTCATCGGTGAATTGCTGACAGTGAATTTTCCATTGGTGAATTGCTGACAGTGAATTTTCCTGAAGCCTAAAAAAAAGCAAGAATCAAATTCACAGCGAGTGGCAAACCTCCACAACTACAACCACAATAATTGTCACTGTAATTGCAAAGAAGTTCACTATAGAAACTGCATTAGCTCCTGACTATGCTAGGTGATTGATTGATTTATCTATGATCAGCCTTAACATTAGTATAATGAACGTAACTGTTGCAACTGCTAATCGGCTGCTAATCCAATAATTGTTGCAACACCATTAAGTTTGATTTGCAATGGAGTTTCATCTTCGCCTATATGAAGAGTTATGAAATATTTTTGTTATTTTAATTGTTTTCGTAAATTACTTGTCATGAAATTAATTTTTTTAAATCTCCAAATTCAATGAACGTTTCAACCTGAAAATTTGCCCCAATACCTTTGATGATGCTAGGAACATTGATGTAAAACCATTTTCATCCATCTTACATAGTTTGTGAGATTTAAATATTTTATGATTTTGATAGGGTCGAAATGGGTGTAGCAATCTGGGACATGTGTGACAATATGGGTAAAAAAATGTTTTCAATTGGGAAAACAATTGGACACTTGCGGTAGTTGAATATGCTTGTACAATTATATTACAATGGCAGGAATCAACAAAAAATTTAAATTGGGCTAGCTCGAAACATGGGTAACAATATTGTTTCAAATAATTGTAATGATATCAATGATTCTTGATGTTAAATCAAGTTTGAAAGCCATGTCCCCAATCTATAATTTGGAAGGGATATGATGAATTTCCTTATAATTAGTCTGAGAATTCAAATGAAGTGTTTCCTAAAGTTTTTAATGAATTTATGCCATGTGTTAAATACAATGAGAATCTTGTCCTTGATCCTTATGTTGATGTGCTAAAGAAGCAGGAGGAAGAAGTACTAGAAACTCATACATAGCACAAAATCCATTTGAATGATCTACTACAAGGTGTCCTCCTTGCTTAAGAATAACCCAAATGGAATATGGGTGCATCTATCTCAATTTATTTTGTATTCCTCTAATTATCCTCCTTGTCCTCATAAATGAGGCAAAGTTAAATATCTGGATAAAGTTTGGACTACTTAATTGTAGGCTTAGTTGAAAGGAAATACGATCTGGCACTTGAAGCAAAAGTAAGTT
Source organism: Sequoia sempervirens (assembly GCA_007258455.2). Lineage (NCBI taxonomy): Eukaryota > Viridiplantae > Streptophyta > Pinopsida > Cupressales > Cupressaceae > Sequoia > Sequoia sempervirens. The sequence continues at coordinate 6,086 of VDFB02013567.1, read as the reverse complement.
TATATAGATGATCATGTTTTTGGAGCTTGTAGATGTTCAAATTTCCATCATAAATTGCACTCCTATCATACTATAATGGATGTATCAAAATGAGTTCTAAAAAATCCAAGAGCATGACATCATAGTCACTTATATTGTTAAAAGGTCTAATAGAAATTGGTTGACTAGACAAACCTTCTTAATCAGTTTGCAAGGTTTATGTTCTTGTACGCATCCTATTTGGTATGGCCAAGAGTGGTCATATGTTAGAAGTTGGTTTTCTATGACCAACCTTTCATTAACCAAATTATTTTCACTTCCATTATCAATAACTAAAAGAGTCACTTTATTCTTGATTTGATAATTTTGGGTAAATATGGACTTCCAAGATGCCTTCGAATAATTATTGGCCATAAGTATAAGAGTAGGTTCAACATTTGTGTAGTTACCTACTTTCATTATTGGTAGATCACTAACATCTTCTAATATTTGTCATTACTCTTTTTTATGAGATTTTTTCCTTCTTCCTTACTTTGTTGAGCCCTATAAACTTTAGTACAATGATCCTTGTGATAACTATAAAGTTATTTTTTACTAGCAACACAATAAGATGGTTGATTTGGAAATTTGGACTATTCATTAGGGTTTATAGATTGTTTAGAAATATCATGCAAAATCCCATTTGTAAGTCCTAAATTGTTTTTTATGGATATAACAAGCTTGAAATCCATATCCAAGTATTCTAATTCAAACATATCTAACTCTCTATTAAGGATAAGGAACCATCCAAAATTAAATTTAACAATTAGTACCTCTTTTACTTTAGAGCATTGAACTTGACTTGAAGCTTATTAAAGGTGTCAATATATTATTGCATAGATTTATTTGGGGATTATCGTAGTTGTATTTATTGAGCTAATATGTTTTATGGATAGTTAAGTGGATAAAATCTCTTCCCTCATGGTGATTTGAAAGTTGTCTACTATGTGACCTCCTTGTCTCTTATTGTAAGCATATTTTGATGAGTCTACAATTAGTCTAGGGCTATATCCATCATATCGACCTCAACCATTTAAATCTTCTAATGATTGATTAGATTGGGTTGGGTTTTGAAATATTACCTCAAGGTTGCACATCCAAGATTTTAAATTTTCACTATCAAAACTATTCTCAAATGGAATGGAAACCTGTATTTTTAGTTGTAACCCAAGTTTGGAGCCACATGCATATTGGATAGAGTGCATTAGAGCACTATTTGAAGTGCTACAATTGTTTCTTGTATGACATGATTCTAGCTCTCTATTTGACTTTACAAAATTTGTTGGAGAGTTCTCGTGTTAATTGATTCTTCAATAATTTATCTTCTCGATATGTACTATACTTAGGAGCCATTGTAAAATGATAAGCAAAGGAAAAAAAATATCAAGGATTTTTAAGCAAAATACCTTTTAGAGGGTGTAGCTTTTGATCTATAATTTTTATTTTGATAATTTAAAATTTGAAGATCTTCACAAATTAGATGCATGCATTTAAAAATCAAGGAATGAAACTTGGCAACCATTAAAACCCTCAAAGTCCCTTTGAAGTTCCAAAAAATGAGCTCCAAATTTTCACAAATACTTGATAAAAATATAATAGAGACCTAGCAAGAGTAGAAGGTGGAAACCTTAGGATAGATCTTTGGGATATAAATGAAGGTATATATGGGAAAACCTAAGGAAATCATTAAAGATTCTAGATCTATGACAACCAAAGGTGAGGGATCTGATACCAATTGATATGAGCACATAGAAGAAACATGCAATAAAATTTTGCACAACAAAAGTCATAATTATTAGTTCCTACCAATAGGCAGGTTTACTATTACAATCGATGCATTTGCTTTTGAATTAGGCACTTTTCCAATGAGATTGTTTTGTTTAAAATATTTTTGTCTTTTTCCTATAGTCGGGATTTAAGCGCATGTTTTTTGTGTTGGAAAATTACGGTTTATCTCTTTTTCTATTGGTTTGAGTAGGTTGATTTTTTATTTTGTTTTAAGTAAAATAGGAAAATAGGGGAACTTTATATATGGTGGGGAACATTATATATTGTGGCAAATATTTAATCGGGGAAGCATGTACGAGTTTTGGTGATGGGATGGTTTGTATTGAAGTAGTAAATGAATGTTTAATGTATTAAATGCAAACCTCGCAATATGTGTTGGACAGCTGGTGCAAAGATAAGCAGAGAATGCTTGGTTAATTTTCATGTTGTTTGTTTACTATTTGTTGAGAAGTTTGTGTGTTTCTAGCTGTGGGTTTCCGTGTTCGATGTATGTCATTGTGTACAATGCTTTCGGTGTGGAATTGGTGAGTGGCACGTCTATTTGTTTTTTATACTTAATAACTAGAAGTGTTAGAGGGAAAACTAAACGCTCATGTGTAATGTGGGTACACATGCAATGAACGCATAGCTAATTCATGAAATATTAGTCAAGTTCTAGGTTTTGTTTGTGGTTATTCTCGTTTGTCTATCGTTTGTTGGAAATCTTGTGGGTACATTTTAGCTTTCTATTGCATTTTTGCATGTGGGTACACGTGCAGTGAATGCATAGTTAATTTATGAATTTTTAGGCGAGTGTTGGGTTGTTTTTTGCTTATTGTTGTTTGTGTATCGTCTGTTCAAAATCTTGTGGGTTTCTTAGCTATGTTCATTATTCTGGAAAAGTGCATTGCTGGTGAATGGCTAGGCTGGAAATATTATGGGTTTTGTAGCTATTCGTTGCATTTTTGTATGTGGGTATATGCATGGTCAATTCATGAAATCTTAGGCGAGTGTTGAGTTTTGTTTGTGTTTATTCTTGTTTGTTTATTGTTTGTTGAATAGCTTGTGGTTTTTTTAGCTATTGGTTGCACTTTTGCATGTGCGTTATTCTACAAAAGTGCATTGGTGGTGAATGGCTTGGCTGTGTGTTTTTGACACTTGATAACTAGAAGTATTGCTTGTATAGTGGATTAGATATGCATGACAGGGGATAACGGGTGAGTGAATTTGCATTGATTATGTGTTTATTGCTTGTGTGGGTAGCAGGGTATCAGCAAGGCTTGGAAAGCAAAGTGTGCAAGATGTGCTAAAGGCCTGGTGAGTACAAAAATAGTGATTCCATAGTTAAGTCATGAAATTTGATACGAGTATTGGGTTTTATTTGTGCTTATTGTTGTTTGTTTAAAAGCTTGTGTGTTTTTAGCTTTTGGTTCTAGTCTTGCATGTTTGTTATTCTGTGGAAATGTACCATTGATGATTTCCTTGTTCTTGTGTTTATGATACTTGGTTGCTATTACAATGGCTAATGAGAAATGTTCACAAAAAATTATCGTGTTGCTCTATTCTTTTGTAAATTTTATTGATCTTTTTGTACTTCATGTTTATGAATAGTGTATTATGTGTCATGGACTGTGTTCATTTGTCTAATTTGTCACTGTAACAGGAACCATTATTTGAAATTGGAGTTGGATGCAAACATCTATATGAGCACAAATATACTTGGTTGTTGAAGAAGGAACTGGAAGGTCAAATTCTTGTAACATTCTTCCCCTTTGTTTCCAATAAATTTTAAGTCTTCCAATGTGCATAAAATTTATGCATTGGAAGAGTTGTGGATGATAAAGGAGAAGCTTGGTTCAGGAATCTAACTTGTTGAATAGACAAATGTGCATAGTGTATACACCTAAAAAATGATCATCACATTCAGTTAATTAAATACAACCTATTTGATTAATGCTTCAACTACATATAAATAAGGTCTTACTTTATTTATATTGTTCACTTTCCTTTTAATTCTCCTAAATCACATTCTTCTAAATAATTAAATAAACAAAATACCCTAAATGTGTTTATTTAATTAACCTTCCTTAATCCTAATTAAGAATTAGAGCACATTTCTACAACTTTTAGTGTGCCACCTCATAAAGGTCACATAAAAATAAATAAGCCTGGTTATTAATTAGAATTATCCTCACACACTTCCACCAATGAGAAAAAGCACATGGCTTTATTCCCCCACACTTCCAACAAATTTGGAGCACATGGGTCTTTGTTTCACACACTTGGGAATCCCATGCATTTGGCATGTTTCCAATTGGTCAAGGGATTCTTTCCACACACATGGCATGTTGTCCTTGGTCAAGGGGACAACATACTAATTCCTTTCATCTCCACCATCTATTATTTCTCCTTCGAATCTAGACCATTGATAGGTTCCACCTCACAAAATGCTTGAGAAACCCTATAAATACACCCTCTTTCCTTAGCATTTATCATCCACAATTTGAGTAAAGTTAATATGTAGGTTTATTGTAAGATCTTGGAGCTTTCATGGAGTCTTATACTTAGTTTTCATATCATGTGTTACTTTGCATTCTTATCTTAGATTAATTAATTGCTTCATAGTTACATTTTATCATCCCCATTGCATCATAGTTACATTTTAGGTTAGTTTGTTTTATGTTTGCATTTGATCATATGCATAATCATGGATAGTTCATTTTAGTTTCATATCATCTCACTCATCTCCACTTGTTCATTTATCATCAATATCATCCTTCGTTTATCATTGTATCCATTATCCTTTCCATCATTTTGTTTCATTTAGAAGCATACCACTAATCATTCCAGCACACATTTGCACATATAAAGCATCTTAGCTTGCATATTAAGCATCAAATCTCGTTTTCTAGGTAGTCATTCCAACAACCTTTGTGCCCATAAAAATATGAGGGCTAAACGGTTTAATAAATCCCTAGAAATATAGGAAAATGATACGTATTTGAAAGATTTGATTATATTACAAATAGATTAGTTTTACTTGCTTCAAACTTTGAATGTAAACCATCTCATTAAGGTTTTTGTTGATGTTAGATCTCTGTACATTCAACACACGAAAAAAATGGCGCCCACTGTGGGGCCTTTGCCTCACTTATTGCTAACATTTTTACAAATTTCGTGATCGCATGTTCAAATTGAAGACTTGAGAGCCTTTTGCACCTGTTTTGAGGCAATTCTAGGATGTTTTTGGAGTTCTGGCACCTCTTGTCTCTATTTTGGTGCCTCTTGCTTGAGTTTTGGCGCCTCTTGCAAGTTGTTTTGAGACTGTTTTCACTTGTTTGGGATCATTTTGGGCCACTTTTAGAGTTTTGGCACCTCTTGCACCTGTTATGGCGCCTCTTGCTTGAGTTTTGGCGCCTCTTGCAAGTTGTTTTGAGACTGTTTTCACCTATTCCAAGACCATTTTGGGCCACTTTTAGAGTTTTGGCACCTCTTGCACCTATTTTGGTGCCTCTTGCTTGAGTTTTGGTGCCTCTTGCAACTTGTTCTGAGACCATTTTCACCTGTTTTGGGACCCTTCTACACTATTTCTAGAGTTTTGGCACCTCTTGCACCTGTTTTGGCACCTCTTGCAAACTGTTTCAGGGAGTTCTGGCTTGTCTAACTCTGTTTTTGAGCTTTTTGTCTCTGTTTTGGTGCCTCTTGCAATTTGTCACCAAATCAGAAACTCACATTCTGTGTTGTGCATTTGCAGGTTTTCCTAGAATTCACTGTCAAAGACTCAAAAAATAAACTACTAACACATTGTAGGGGTTGTACGTTATTCACTTGTTTGAATCCTTTTGGTTAAGATAGGAATGTAGCTTAAGTAAAGGGATAATGAACATTATGTTTCCTTTTGGTTAAGTTAGGAACATAGCTTAATTAACGGGTTAATGAACACCATGTCTTTTGTATGTGATGGATGGTAGGCATATGCTCTCCCCTTAACTAGGTGATCCAAAAAGCTAGACCCATTCTTGTTTATCTGCAAGTGTAAGTGGAGTATATAGCATGAGTTATCTCTTTATTCATGTCAAATAAAGATCAATCGAACTATTGGTATACCTGCTTGCTTTTGTTTATCCTAGAGGGCCTGTCTTGTGGGAAAAAGTAATCACCCAAGGGAATGACCCAACCAGTAGGGTAAGTGCACCAAGATGGTTCCCAAAAAAGGGGCTTAAGTGGCCACTTTTTTTTTCTGAAATCAGGAAATACTGACCTTGGACGTGAAATTGAGGATAGCTACACTCAAAAAATTT